>QLPD01003787.1:0-25484 GCA_003314085.1 Hymenopellis raphanipes
CGGTGTACGAGAGGAGATACAGGAGGTGGTGTCGGGCGAGACTGACATCAGCACAGCGAGTGTGGCATTGAAGGCTGAGCGATACAGACCTCGCATCTACGGATTCCAGGTGAACGAGATTGCGAAACTACAACGATGGCAAGAAGCCATGAGGGATAGGCAAGTGACGTTTTGATGTCATGTCCTATTGCTCATTGTTCCCCAGACAAGTTGCAAGACTGGAGGCATTGGAAGCTCGCAATGAACATTGATACCATTTTTATTGTTTCCCTGGGTGTATTTGATTTATATATTATGACATACCTACGCGAACGATTTCATGTTGGCATCGTTCTCTCGGTTACCTAAATGACTGCTACAGATTGCCTCGTCGGTGAGCTCCAAGCAGAAGAGGGGAAACAATCTAGCAACATGATTTAGGCACTGTCGCTGTGACCTCGCCATATTCCTCCACGGTCACCATGCTGCTCTTCGATGTTTGGTTCTTCTACGGTGAGACAGAGTGTTCCACTACCGTTCTCAAATGCCACTTGAACATCTTGATGCGAGACGTGGTGATGGAACTGCGGAAGAAGCATAAGAGGTGATGGTGTAATATCGTTTCTCGTGCGAGGCCTATCTCGTTTTCGTTTCTGACCTGTGCGCTGTAGGCTTGGGAAGCGGCACCACAGCAAAGAGTAACCTCAGCTTTTAGACTGCGACAGTTTTCGGAAGAGGCAGCTTTAGCGCGAGCGCCGCCGTGATGTCAAGCCAGGATTTTAGCACATGGTCAATCAACAAAAGAAGTGGTTCGAGGTTTGCACAAACTTCCTTCAAGTTGGAAATAAGCAGGCGGAGTCGCGAAATCGGGCCTGTTCTTGCTGAGAGAGATCTGGTTGATAACGCGTAACAGCGTATTCCAGTAGACGTCGAAAGGCAACTGAATCTCCTTGCTGACGATGCACGACGTGAAGTTTGAAACACATAGAAAACTGCCGGTACAGAATGTAACCTTCGTGACTGAGCTGTCCAAGAATAGACTGAGTTGTGTCTGCAGGAGCAATGAGAGCATCAACCTTGACAGGCGGAAGCTGACAGAAGTCACCAATGGCAATGAGAGAGACATGAATTCTGCCAAAATAGTCTAAGTCAGTTGAACAGAAGATCTGTTACAAGTGTGCATGGATTTTGGAAAGCATGCATTGTCGAAACAGTTTTGTCTTCGGGAAAGGCAGGATTGTCGAATTCCACAAAGAGGTCATCATCTGAAGGAGTAGGATTGACGCGTACACCCTCGGCGCTGCCTTGTCTTTCTATCGGTGTCCGGATGCACTTTTATTCCGATCACCCGCGTCCATCAAGAGGCCCCGCGTCACATTCTCATACGCGCACACCTTAGTTGGCGGCGACGACGACGACGACGACACTAGGCCCTTCCTGAGCCCATGTACACTCATTACATGTTCCTAGGTCAGTGCATATTTTGCTTCTCACCGACCCATCGCTTACCTGTGTGCAGTGATATGTGTGATCCTTTCATCTTGTATAATACTCATCCAATGGCATTTTACATTTACAATGAGCTGTGTGGCCTCTATGATAAGTGAAGAAAAAATCTGTTCATTCGGTCCAGGGAGCAAGGTACGTATATACTCTACTCTGACCCGTCGAACTCTTTGAATTCTGGTAGCTCTGCAACTCGCTTTCTGGCATCCTCGAGCATCGCCCATATAGGACGATAACCTTTCCCGGAATCCACAACGTCCATCATTCTGTGTCGACACTCAACGTCTACTCGACCAAACTCATCAACTTGAACTCGTCCCGAATCCTTTGGGTTTCGACCAATCAAGGATTTTCGATCACGACGAATCCGAAATCATATCCTCAAAGGCTAAGAAAAGGAAGGCCAAGCCATAGTCATAAGGATTCAAATCGACACTGGTAGCTGCACATTCTCTTCTCACTTCAGACCTTGCACAGTACGGTCTTGCATAATGCGACGTCGTCGTTCTCGATAAGTAGTCCCATGACGACGTTAACGCGTTCTTGGAACGTATCTTCTCCACATTCACATATGCCCAGGAGATCGAGATCCTGGATGCGAAATCAATGCCACGACCTGTCAAGTGGTGTATCTGTACTCGGCAAACTAACTCTACACTCCTCGATGTTGTTCCCCTTCACAGGCCTCCCGGAAAGGATCTGTACGACTTCAAGGATACACTTCGAACGAGCAAGTCCAGTTCTCACATCTACATCGGTATGTCTGCTCTTCCTGACTTGGCAAGGACTTACAAGCTTGGTAGCTCTCTCGGTTCAGTTTCTGAAAGTTGTCTATTCGAAATGGAGGATCACAGGCAACGACGTCTTCGAGTCGTCTTCGGAAGTCGAGCAAGAGACAACTCCTTTCAATGATCAGAGCAGCAAGATATGCCGAAGTCTCAATTGTAAGAAACTATATTAATCTCCCTCAGAATCACGCCGCCGGTCTCCGCTCGTCTCCAAGCCAAGTCACAATCAAAGCGCAAGCAAGTGCCAGAAAGTGACTCGGACACGGAAGTGCTTATTGAGAAGAAGCCTCGCAATAGTCGAAAATCATGATCAGGTGCGCGGTTGTTTCGTCCTGGTATCGGGCAATGTCCAACTGCGAACCTAGAGGTGTTTCCAACAATGGGAACGATTGAGGCCCGTAAGTGCTTCATACTCGTGCCGAGTCTGATTTTCACTCTTCCACGTAGTCTTCTTACCTTCGCCATCGCCCGAACCCATTTCTCGCCCTGTTAGCAATGTCTGCTCTAGAGTTACTCGACCTCGTCGCTTCGTCGGTCCGTCAACTTCTTGAAGACGGCGCTATGATTGTAACCTGTCTGCCTTCTCAAGCCTTTGGAACGATGGCCATAGCATTACATGGTTCCTTGTCTGTGTTCATCTTACAAATACTTATTTGCCTTGATTCCTGTTTTCGTTCAATTTTCGTTTGTATGGATGCTTTCAAGTCGGTTACTCTGCCTCCGAATCACGGTTGTATGTAGTCTTCCTCTCACGTAACTAGGTAACCAGCATGTCCTACAATACTTAGGAATAATTCGTGACGGTTGTTTAAATACAGCGGGTCTGAAGGGGGAACAATCTTATGAGATACGCAGGAGATACGCGTCGGTGCCCACTGATGCACGCGGGTGATCGGAATAAAAGTGCATCTGGACACCGATATCTTTCAACTTCGTTGTGCTTCGCTTCTTCGATCGCCGGTGTCGCATGCGAGATTCGTTTTGGAGGCGACGGCATTCATGGCAGACGTTTCGTCTGAGAGAGTCAGAAAAGCGCATATATGCACAAGTTTGGTGGACAAACCATGGACGATAGCTTGATCCATTCGCTTTTGTCGATATCCCTTCGCGTTTGTACGACACGTAGAGCAATACTTGTAGAGTTTTTCATGGGGTTCGCGACAACAGTTGAAGCGGCGAGCTCGACATTCAAAGCAGGTAGTGTGATGAGAGCAGGGATGCAGAGCAGGTTGCAGTAGAGCGTGGTTTCAAGCAGGGAATAGATAGTGTAAGTCGTTGATATCGCGCAGGCCTGCAGCTTGAGCAAATGTTATCGTACGGATGGAGTCCATAGAATATGTAGCGATTAGCGGGATTGTAGCCGCAGTGAACACAGGTAATTGTTGAATCGACGCGCCCAGGAGGCATAGAAAACGCTGCTGATATAAGAAATGGGAGCAAGAAAAGAGAGCTCGTCGATTGGTGCGAATGTATGCGTCGAAGTCGTCTATCTGCTGGGATGGGTCGACGCTTAGCGGTGTTCGCCATGAACTTGACGTGAATGTGTTGCGAGAAGGACGGCGGGCAGCGGTTGATATGATGCCAGCCAGTTGATACCTGTAATATCTGCAATATTGAGATGTATCTCAAAGTGATAGGTGTACCCGTAAATTCCCAGATTCTCTATGCATCTCATTCCATACCGACTGCCACTCCAAGATGTCCACTGTCCCGATGTTTCCAGTCCAGCCATATTGCACTGCGAATGAGAGTCGCGAAGTCGACCTGTGCGCCCCGTGCGACCAGAGTAAGAAAGGCTACCAGGGCTATGCCTCACCCCGAAGGCGCGAAGAGTTCCCATGGTGTATGAGACGGCGGTGAACAGAAGAAAGGAAAGCTGAAAAGATGTCCGTGCACTGAGTGCAGCCGGGGTCAGGACAGATGGACGCGGAAAGCAAGAGATGATGCGCCCAGCGATCACGATCAAGCATTAACACTTATGCTCGTTCCTCGCATCATCTAAGCTAGCAATGACTCACCTTTCCCAGTAATCCTAATCCCAATCCAATCCCAATCCTCTTAGTTTAGTCTCTTAATATGTGCAACTTGCTTCCGCTGAGAAAGTAACTGTATTAGAGAGTCCTATCATGCATCTATGAACACGCGCAGCGCAATTTGATACAGCTGAGAAAAGGGAAATGCAATGATACAATGTGTGATGCGAGAGAAATGTCCCAAAATATCTCCAAGAAATGGGTATAGCCTGGATGATGGTTAGAATTAAGTGATCACGAAGAGTATCGACATACCGAAGCCCAAAAGAATAGCAATCAAGCAGGTGAGCGGACGACAGCTCTAAAGTTCTTGACAAAATCGAACTGTGGACCGGTTTCCGGACTGTGTGGAAATCGGTTGCATTTCTCGACGGTGCGCCACTCGTTGTCGATGATCTCCAGTGCTTCATCTCCGTCACGGGCTAGTCCTGATTGGACAAGCCAACACCCAACTACCATCCCTGTTCTGCCGATTCCACCTCGACAATGCACCGCGCTTATACGGCCCCGATTTTCGTTGTCCCGGATGACGTCGAGCACGCTGTACATGTACTCGACACTCTCTGGTAGGGACCGATCACGTATGGGGAATCGGTGGTACTCGATGGACGCGGTGTCGATGCCCAGGAGCGCGGCGCGGCCATTGAGGATGTTTGCGTACGGAGAGAGCTCGCCCTTTTCGGTGAGGTCGATAAAGGTGCGCACGCCAGCGCGGAGGAGATTGTCGAGTTTGGGCTTGAATGGGTTCTTGGGTGTCCAAGGGTACTCGCAAGCTAAGAGTAGGGGAGTGGCCCAGTAAGAATTGGGTATTGGCCGGGGACAGACGGCAGTCAGAGGACTGGGACGATCCACCGGAGAGAGCGCATGTATAAGACGCTGGTCATCTTGTAGATCCCCAGGGGTCTTGTGACGCTGCAAGAAGGAGGGACAAGCAGGCGACATGAGTGCTGAGATACAATGTTGTTTTGTTCTATAGGTTGTGTTATAAGGGGACGGACAGGGGGGCTATCCACTCTATCAAGTCTATGAGAATATAAGAGAAGAAAACAAAGACGACCATCAAGTTTTGGCCAAGCGTGGTGGCCACGTGCCGCTCTTTTTCCTCCGCAACACGCCGGCCCTTGCATGGTCGCTCTGAGCAACACACAGCCTAGCACCATTGATTATTCTCACCTCAATGCCCCAAAGACGTCCATAGTCGTCTGACAGTTTCACGGTGACCCGTCACCCATCTGCCGCCGCCGCTATTCCGCTCTCTTCCGCTCTCAATACTGATTGCTTCCGTCTCGTTATCCGCTACAACGCGTCAAGCGCTGGTACCGAGTCACAATGGTGGGCGGCGCTTTCCTCAAAGTATTCTTAGCCTCCACGTCTCGACCGTGGCGTGAATCTGCCTAGCACATAGACAGACAAAGTCCCATTCTGACAGCGTTGACTAGACCCTTTCGAGCAAGTATAGTCCGCGATGTACAGGTGCCGATCAGAAATCGAGAACGTTGAGCAAGCACAGTCTCGACGCGTGATCCATCTCATAGAATTGGTGCAGTCCATCCATAGGCCTGGGACGATATCAATACAAACGGTTTACATACGACGACGACGTCCCCGGAACAACGCTGCTTTACACCTCTTGAGACTTGTGAGCTCTTTTGATCTGTTTCTGGGGCAGAAGCGAAGGCTCGATGTGAGGAATGACACCTCCTTCACTGATGACAACATTCCCGAGCAGCTGATGCAGCCTACAGAAGAGTTTTAAGCCAGGAACTGGATATGAATAGCCTTGGAAGCTACGTACTCTTCGTCGTTGCGTATAGCAAGTTGTAGATGGCGGGGGATAATGCGGCGCTTTTTTTGATCGCGGGCTGCATTACCAGCAAGTTCCAAGAGCTCGGCAATTAGGTACTCGAGGACCGATGCAAGATAAACTAAGGGCATCAGACATGGATAGATAATCAGACCAGGCCAACTTACTAGGCGCAGCATACTGGATTCGCATACCACGATGAGTTTTCTTCAGAATCCGGTGGATCCTGGATACCGGAAATTGAAGACCCGCTCGCGCAGAACGATTGCGCCTAGTGCCGGTTGGCAGAAGGTTTGTTAGGACCTTTCCACTTTGTTTACCGCTAACAGAGAGGTCTAAGTCTATATAAACAGAGCATTGAAGAGACATTACCGGTGTTTACCGCCATTGGGTTCCTGTTTGCCGCCGTACGCCTTGTCACGCTCTTGCTTGCCATCATTCTTTCCAAGACCTTTACCTTTTCCTGCCTATGTGGGGTTGGAAGAGTTAAGATACTCAGTCAGAGAACTATTTGACGGTACCATTGTATGTTGATAGGGAAACGATGGCCATCCTGGCGGTGTAATAGTCCAAGTATAAGAAGGAAGAGTGGCGCACGTGATGACGCGCTTAAGCGTGACGCAGATCAGCGTGACGAATGTTCACGTTCCACACGGCAAACACGAGGCGGGCTGAAGACCCCAGCTGTACGTTCGCAGCAGGACATTTGCCGTCGGATTTCCAAAGGGAACGGGCGCTTAACGCTGACTTTTTCTATATAATTTCAAGTTAAGCTTAGCGCGTGGGAGACGTGCAGACTGCCAGCATTCCCCGAAACGCAGTCATTCCTACTGCAAAATGGCAACAATCACCATCGCAAGTCGCCCCCCGCTCCAGACCCCGACGGCGGGCGTAACAACAGGCTCAGCGGCGCCCATAACGCCAACCAGCGAGCAGGTGCGTGTGTCCCGTGTTGATCAAAAATATCTCATGGCCGTCGTAGATCGTCGTGCTCTATGTGGTGCGTTTCCGCATCTTTTTTTGTCAAATGCACCCGCCAGAACATGCAAGCAGATGATCTCCATGTCCGTCGTTATCTTCGGAGTCTGGAATGTCCCTGGTCTGCGTAACCTCATCAACCCTCTCAAGCTCTTCACGATAGGCCTACACGAAATGTCCCATATCATCGCGGTACGCGCGCTCTCCGCCACGCTATGCCCGCACTAATACGCCTCGTGTAGGCTGTGCTTTCTGGCGGGAGGATTTTAAGAGTTACAATAGACCCAGTCGTAGGGGGCGCCACGATAATAGAGGGTGGCTGTCCAGGGTTTATTCTGCCAGCCGGATACATTGGATCTACGCTTCTCGGGGGCCTCTTCGTTCTAGCTGGCTGGGACACACTTGTCGCGAAAGTGATGAGCTTCGTGCTCGCCATCGGACTCCTCATGCCGCTGCGACTCGTTCGCGATAAATTGTACGTGTACGTACCACTTCTGGTCCAATACGTGTCTCACTTTTGTATCTTCTAGTACTATCCTACTGACGATCGTTTACGAAGGACTCCTAATTGGCTTTTGGTTTGTTGATCACGCGTGCGCGTTTGGATTCCCTTTCCCATTCTGTATCGTTGATCTCCATTTACAGGTCTGCCTTGCGGTGGTATTGCCTATTTGTTGGCATGATGAAGTACGTTTTGAGTATGAATATCCGTTGCGTTGGGCTCATTACATACGGGTAGCATTCTATATGTCATCTGTGCGTGCGCCGTTATCCTTGCTAATATCCAAGTTGATTTGCTCCTAGGGGACGTTGCTGATGACCGCTTCTTCCACAAAACTAATGATTCCGACACGACTCAGTTTGAAATCATGTTTCCTCGGATACCTCAACATGGCAAGTCCGAGTTAACTCTAATGCCTTTGCTTCTTCCTGATCCGTTCTTCATAGTCTGGGCAACGCTTTGGATCATATTCTCTCTTACCGTCCTTGCGGGCTTCTCCCTGCTCGGGATATTTGCTTTCAAGCGCACTACCCAAGAGATGTACGACGAGGCTGGTGAGGTTCTTTTCGTTCTCCTCACGCCACTTTCTGAAACTTGTGCAGCTAAATTTCTTCCAACCCGATAAACGTCGCGATACTGCCGCACTTGGACTATCTGTATCTCAATTCAAGAGACCCCAGACATAACATTTCTTGCACTGCTTGCTCTCATTTTGTAATATCCCTCATCGACGCATTAATTTATTTCTCTATCCCTATTTGACCAGCTCATTTTCCACCGATTGAATGGGCACCACGGCTCATGATCAGGCGCTCATAGTGAGTAGACGGCTCCAGCAAAACGGTACAAATTTAAACTACCACAATGATTGTTGATCTTGCATTTGAAGAACAGGGTGTGGAAGGATGTACAGTTACCTGTGGCATGTAGAGTTCCAGATAAAGTGCAACATGGGTTGAACAAGTTGAAACGCCATACTGATTAACTGACTCCCCATCACCATCCATACGAGTCAGTATATGCTTCATAGAGTTCAAACAGCATATGCACTTTCAGTATCAATACATTCGATGTAGCATACAACAATTGTGCAATTAGTCGAAGAGACCGAAGCCCATGTCGTCGTCGGACTCCTCCTACAAGATATGTGAGGATGAGAGCAAATGAAACTGGATGGAATACTTGCCTTCTCCTCCTCCTTCTTCTCTTCTTCCTTGGGCGCCTCGGCAGCGGCAGCAGCCCCACCAGATGGGGCAGCAGCAGCTCCTCCACCACCTCCTCCACCAGAAGGAACCTGTCCCAGGTTGGCGTCAAATTGATATCAATGACAATGACAACAGGCACGTACGGACGCAAGCTTGGACGATCCCTCGGCGATGAGCTGGTCAATGCTCTTGTCGGAGAGCTCGGAGATCAGGGAGTCGAGACGAGAGTCGTCAACCTCAACACCACCAGCCGAGAGGACCTTCTTAATGTCGGCCGCAGAAGGCGAGGTGTTTCCACCGATGGTGAGGAGCAGGTACGCAGCAATGTAACGCATCTAAGCCATCCGGTTGGTCATTCTGGATCCAGGCTCTGTGTAAGAGACATACTTTTCGTGTAGATGGGGTGGTTCAAAGTTAAATGGGTAGCCAACAAATCACTAGACAACGTTGAGCACGACGACAATGAGAGCAACAACCAGTGAAGACGTACATTTAATCCTTGCAGGACGAAATGTGGATTCTATCCAGTAATTGTTTTATGCGTGAAGCTGACTTGGAACTGACAAAATTTCGGATGCGCGAATCGACCGTGCCGAAAGCTGTATAGCTGCACGTGCAATCAAGGTTTCTGGTGGCTGAATCTCGGCAACGGCCGGCCTCTCGTGAGCCAGCTTTTCGACAAACGCCAGACAGTGACCGCCCCGCAAAATCAAGATGGTACGCATTCGCCGGCGCTCGACGAGCTCACGCTAATTTCTCTCTCAGGCTGATTCATCCGTTACCGACCCTTCCGTCGCCGCCGAGCTCAAAAAGAGGAGAACGTTCCGTACGTTCTCGTACCGTGGTGTTGAGTTGGACAAGCTCTTGGATCTGAACAACGAAGAGGTACGAATAACATGGACAATTTGCGATTTTGTATTCATTGTTGACTGTAGCTCGTTGACCTTGTCCACGCCCGTGCTCGCCGTCGCTTCAAGCGCGGTCTCAAGCGCCGCCCTTTGGGATTGATTAAGAAGCTGCGAAAGGCCAAGAAGGAGGCCCCTCCCAATGAGAAGCCTGCTGTTGTCAAGACACATCTGCGAGACATGATTGTCGTTCCCGAAATGATTGGCTCAGTCGTTGGTATTTACAACGGCAAGGTGCGTCAATACGCAAGTATATTTCCTCTGTCGGTAGACTGAACGTGTACTACAGGTGTTCAACTCTGTCGAAATCAAGCCTGAGATGACCGGACACTACCTTGGAGAGTTCTCCTGCTCATACAGGCCCGTCAAGCACGGTCGCCCTGGTGTACGTTCATCTACTTCCTGCTGTAATGGCCCTCTTAACTCTGTTCATCTAGATTGGTGCCACACACTCTTCCCGATTGTTCGTTCATTATTTTCTTACTTTCGATGTGCCATTAACACCTCTTGCAGCATCCCTCTCAAGTAAAAGCGTTCATGGCGGCATATGTTCTTTTCTTCATGTATTCCTACGCACCACTATGATATGCGTTACATGCCCGTGGAATTGAGTAAACCCGTCAAGTCAATGTACTTTAAACTCAGAGTAAAGTGTCCTCGTAATTACTCTCGAGGCTTCAAAAGCCTAGGTAAACCGTGAACGGGATGACCGGCCCAATTAACGGTCCGGTGACCTGGGTTGAAAGGCTCGCTCGTTCTGAGACTTGAGACTTGCGTCCATCGATAACCATGTCTGTTGACCCACTTTCCGCTGTTGTCGTTGCCCTTCAACGCGAGCAGATCATTCCCGATGTCATCCCCGAACCCTTCACGCCCTCCGTGCTCTTTAGCATCACATATCCCACCGGCATCGAAGCGCTTCTCAGCTCTGAATTAACCCGCGAAGACACTCTCGACGAGCCAGAGATCAACTTCACCCCCATGCAGAACGTCCTGGGCGCGACAGAGGAACCTACCTATACCTTGGTCTTGACGGATCCTGATGCCCCGTCGAGGGCTGAGCCAAAGTATAGGCAATTCAGACACTGGGTGGTATGCTATTCTGTTCACTGGAGACACCTTGAGGCCTCATCAGTTGCTGCAGATCACCGGACTCAAGTCGCCCGCCCTCGGTTCTTCTGAAACTGCCAATCTGGTCGCAGTTAAAACGAAGCCGTCTACTACTCCGTATCGCCCGCCGGGACCTCCCCCGGGAAGTGGTTATCATCGTTACAGTAAGAATATACCGCGGTACATACTAATTTCGGTTTCTAAGATATTTCACAGCGTTCATACTCTTTGAGGAACCCGCTGGTGGGTTGACTATCCCTGAAGGTGCTGTAGAGCACGGTGCAGCCCTTGAACAGCGGCGAAGCTGGAATGCTGTTGAATTCGGAAAGAAGTATGGTCTTACACTTGTCGGTGCCAACTACTTTTTGGTCAAATCTAAGGACTCGTGAGTGAGACTGGCATAGAAGAAGAAGCTGAATGCTTGTACGAGTACGAATAGGATGCAATAGGTAGTTTCCTGATCGCGTCGATGGCCTGAGAACACGTCGTGAACGCGATGAAATTTTAGAACGCAGATTAAAACCTTCACAAGTCGAGGAGGACCTCCGTAAATGATGCGCGTATTATTGCAATCAAAACTGCGCCACTCAAACGTAGAAACACAAAATTAGATTTACTTCAAGGTCAGATAGTTGACATTCTTTCAATGCGATATTCAACGCCAACTCGTCGAGATTGTCTGATTGCCGCTGGATGCCACAGTTGCCTGTCGGTTTGGATCGGATTCCCATTGAACCTAAGCCATCGCGGGCGCGATTAGTTCTGGAACTGGAGGGCGCACAATAACTCCTACTCACAGAGCCGTCCGTTTCCTTCCGGATGAACTTGTATTCAAACGTCGTATCCGCAGGAAGACTAACCGTCACCCTCCATACCGGATAGCTAGCTGATGACAGTGCAATCTAAAGAGATGGAAAAGGTGTTGATAGAGTATGTACGAGGGGTATAGCAGGTGATTGTACTCACAGAGGAATCAGTATTCCATGTGCCTAGTTGTGATATGCTACCGGTAAGGAAGATGTTCTATAGTACGCGTATGTCGGGTTTGATGCGGTATATGCTAGCCTCGAGCGTTTCTCACCTCTCCAAAGGTCGTAGTGGCCGTTTCCTCGAAAGTAACTTGTACCGATCCTGTGTTGCCGCCACCGGAACCTAGTACAATGAGTTGGATGAACAAAATTAGATGGAATCAAGCAAACCTGATCCGGTAGCATTGGTATGAATAGCTATGGCGCTTCGAGCAGGAACCGTGGCGCTGAATGATCCTCCGGACACGGTGAAACTAGCATGAATCAGCAGGAAGTCGTTGGAAGAAGCCGGACGCTCACGAAGATCCGGTGCAAGATCCCGAGCTGCTTGTGCCGCTGATAACATCGCAGTACGTGCCCGCAGCAAGTGAGGTCGTAAACGTAGCACTCCAGGCTGAGTCCGCGTTATTAATGGCAACGAATCCAGCAGAGCCTTGCAGCGAGTCAGATTCTCGAGACAAAAGCTGGTCGAAACCATCAGGTACGAACCTCTTCCAAAGGCAATTTGGGAAGACTGTGGCGAAAGCCAATTGTTCAGTGCAGCTGAGCCCACTGTGTTTCTGAAGCCGACCATACCGGTAAAGGCGACCCAGCGATGCTGGCAAAGCCAACCATTGGCACCACCAGTCCCAGAGCAAGTACCAGCACCTCGATAAAGGAGCTTAGCCATGCACATGTGGGTTAATGATCTCTTTGAACCTACCACTATTAGGCGCCCCCGCATCATTATCGGAGAACTCGTAGCCGGATAAGATGGTGGGTGTTCCATAAGGATGCGCGAGCGAGAAGATGGTCGCAGTGACATAGGTGTTACTGGCGGACTTGTAGTTCAAGGAATTACCACCCTAAAGAACGCGTTATGAGCTACTCATACGCATCTATCGTAACATGAAGATTACTCTTTCAGTGTCATGGTTGGCGACGAATACATTGGCTATCGACCCGGACACCCAGCCTACAGATGTTGGTGAGTTTCGTTCACTTCTGAACGAGCAATGCGGTACCATTGCTGTCAAGATTTTGTAATCCCGATATATCACCGTTAGAAAAGGCATTCTGCAAAGTCGAAGTATATCGAAATCTGTATATTTATTAGCGTTATCCTCCATCCACACCATGGACGAACTCACTCTTGTACATCACCGTTTGATACGTACTCGGAGGGCTGAACCGCTTCGCCCGCCACATAGATAACTTCTTGGGTTATGTACGGTGTTGAATTTAAACGGGAGAGAATGTTAGCTATGTCTGAACTAGCAATGTCTATGCACCTGTGAGATTCATATAGGGTATTCGCGTCCAGATAGACTCACGTTTTGCTGCATCGAGACGGAGTCCGTCAACACCCAATGACAACAGGTCATTCACATATGTAGCAAGGCGACCGCGAACATATTCTGTGTCCGTGGCAAGACTGGACGGGCTAGTTAGCCAACACATTCGTTCTAAGAAACCAGGAGGGACTGACTCTGCAAGATTCACAAGCTCGCAAGTCTGAACCTGAGCACGGCTTGAATAGTCGACGATGTCATCGCCGTTCGTGAGGCCGCAATGGTGGAAGTCCTACAGAGATTATCATGAGGAAAGCATTCTTCGAATTGCGAATCAGCGGACCTGTGTTTGGTATATTCCAGGGTAATTATAGTGTGTAAAGGAAGAGCCTCCCACACCAATACCAGAGTCTATGCCCGCCATATGGTTCATGATCGTATCTGGAAATAGGTAGCGTTGAATATCACGCTCTTCATGAATTAGCAGTCTCTTACCCGCAATGACGTTTACGCCTGCAGCATGACAGGTCGTTACCATACTGGCGAACAGATAAGATCTGAAAGAGTTGAGAGCTTGAATGGAGCGTACTTGGCAAATTGGGACCGCGAACCGCGCTTCGAGGTTAGGATGTAAGATACGGGTTGATAATCTGTCCACCAAGCACTGCCAGTAATATGTTCGGCGGGGGGACTGACTACATTGAAGGTCAGATGTTGGCTCGAAGTTGAAGACAAGCGTTTTCACCTTGAACAAAACCGTACCCTGCAGGTCCGATGAAGTTGGTGCATTCCGAGGCGACGCTATCCCATGTCCATTCGAACATTTGGATGATGACGGTCTTCGACACAGAGGGCGCCCTCGGCGCCAGGCGCGGTGCAGCAAGCGCACAAGGCAGAAGAAGGAGAACGAAGGACTTGAAGTTCATGGCTGAAGCGAAGAGCACTCCGAAGAACAAGATAGAGATATGTTAGGCCTTTTAAAACCGTGCATGTCGCCGAAACAGATCTGTTGCTCGATATGAACTGCTGGAGCACTTCATGTGGGTGGCAACAAGAACGATCAGCTGGCTGTACCTCACCCAATTCAGATGACTGGAACGATGACAGTGGACACTATCTCAGAATATCGCCGTGAGATTGACAAGAGTCGAAGAAAAAGAAATACACTCTTTCCGACTCAGAGGGTCTGATTTTGGCAAATCGATGTAGGCGGGTACTCGAAGCGCGCAAATCCAATCCAGGTGACTTGTACCATGACTGGTGATTTTATTTTGCCCAGGCGACAATCGGACATGTCGGAACGAGGCAATAACTCGCAGAGTTTCGATAACCATGGTGGATGTCAAGTTGGAAGTGTGATCGTCGTATTTTTCAAGACAGCTACCCCGCGTTCTAGTAACTCTTCTGGTCCTTCACAATACAGAATAGCGTTGTATGCGGTGGCTCCGCTGGCAGAAAATAACAGCGGCACTGCAACCTTCAAACAGACAATCCCCTCGCCTTTTACTAGGGGATTCCGTGGAGGTTGTAGAAATCAAGCCGTCTTACCAATCTTTGGGCAGTACCTGATACTTCGAGTATCAATTTCTTTATTTTTAATTTTCGAATGCTCGAATCTATTATCTCGTTACTCGTACTGGTAGGGTGGCGCTGCGGTGCAGTAACCCTCCCGGAGGCCTTAGTTTTGAAAACGCGTGTTGGAATGGAAGCCGGACACAACGGAACCGACCCGCATCCATAAGTACCGACCCGCTCCCGTTTCCACCGACTCACTACCATCATCACCGATGGACGTGCCATGCACGACGCCTTTACAAAGCTTTACAAGGACTCGGAACGACGCAATCCGAACTTCCGACTCCATCGTTATTCATACTTTTCCCCTCCTAGTTACATTGTACTTACATACGTTTCCGTTGTCGTCTTGCTTAGATACACGTCGTTGTTTGTTTAAATAGCTCTCTTATTTCACTTGTATATACTGTCCTTGTCTCCCACGTCGTCCGACAACTGCCTTAGTTTTCTAACGATTTCAATGCCGGCACGTGCCTCGACCACGTGATGTGGCGCAGCGCATCGCCGTCCTGCGATTGTCCCGCCACGCTCAGCTTCTCTCAGCGCTAGCGTGCTAAGTAAACGAATCATGTGCCAGTACCGAAACCTCGTCTCAGGCAATGGTACGGTTTCGAATCCGTATCAATACCGTTAATCCCAGCTCAGCTCTACCCAAATACTGAGCACTAGCACTCGACATCCTTGTTTCAATCTAACTCTCCCCAGAAACTGCGAGGTCCCGCATGCAATCCAGGGTTGTTTCTCAGTTCATGGTCAACTACTAATTGTGGCGCTATAGTGTAAGCGACGATCGTCAACACTGGACATTATTATGCTAAGTACTATAGGTATCTATGCGTGGATATATGACATTAAATCATCCAAAATCGGGAACTCTACTTGGCAGCAAACCGCGAGTTTTCGCGTAACCGTCGACCGATTCGACGGAAAATAAATCTGTAGTACTCTTGAGTAACATTGAAGAAAATGGAGAGATAGCTAGTACTCACGGTAATGGAGCCATGAGAGTCATCAATCCGGCAAGCAAGGCGGTCGCGCCCACAGTCCCCAGGCGATGATACATTGCACCGGCGAACAGAGGAAACGCGGCAGCGAACGCAGAGCGCATTGCGCTATTCGAAGCCATCGCGGAGGCCGCTATGGGACGGTAGGCGGTGACCAAATAGGTAAATACCGACGCGAAGACGAAGTATATCCCAGTGCCAAACGGTATAGATGCAATAATCGGAACCACCCAATGAACACTCGGATAGGTCGTGAACGCCAACCAGTACAGGCTCAACGGGACTAGGATCCCACCAACTTGCCCCATGTATAATCTAGCTTCGGGGGGTGCATGGCCACCATTCTTCTCTGCTTCGCGTGCAACAAGTCTAGAGGACTGTCAGAGGCACTGGCTGTCTTCGAAAAACAGATACTCACGAATTCCAATAATGTTGTGTAGGCGTAGCTAATACCATTCCGAGACCTATCCCCAGGTAGGTCATACCAGTTTGTTGCATCGTGAATCCGTGGTGATCTTGGAAAATAATAGGGAACGCTTGGAATGAAAGATAGAGGATGCCCAAAATGAGTGCCGTCCTGTCAAAATATCAGCGATTTGAACAATGTGGAGGACCGGGCGTGACGGCCGGGTAAGAATAGCCTACCATGTATTGAGAAGCAGTGCCATGCGATCATAGAACATAAGTTCTAACGAGGTGTGAGAGAGTTGGAGAAACAGCGCAACGGAAATCGCGTACGGAATGGTTTGTAGCAACTAACTATGATAGCGTGCATCAGATTCTTGTCTTGACGATCCAGCGGAGCCCAGTATTTTGCGTTCCCAGTGGACTTCCGTAGTCTACAAGTAAGAACCCAAATGTCAGAAAATCATTCCACAGCAGACGGGAGTCTTTCTTACCGCGCCGCTTTCCTCTTAAGAAGTACGGGCGCGTACGTTTCGGGAACAAACTAATAGAGATCTGTGAGGTGTTGCAAGGGAAACATCGGCGAACAAACGTACGATAACGAGGGCAGCGAGCTGGGCGAAAATCCAGATCAACATAATTCGGTATGTCCAACGCCAGTGGATGTTCTATAGCCGCGTCAGTTTGCGCAAACTCTATCAATCTTCTCACGTACTTGATTTATGAATCTGAGGAAGCATTAAACTGGTTGATTCGACATTCATTGTGGGAAGTCACTTACCCGCTCATTAGAGGTCCTAGGATAGGACCTATGAAAGGCGATATTGTGTAGAGTGCCATCGGGCTATGTATCTAGGATGTGAGGATCTTATGCACCAAGGAGGGAGAGAAACGAACTTTGCCACCGATGCGTTATCGAAAAGATCACTGACACTCCCACCAGCGACGCTCAGAAATGCTGACCCACAAAATCCCGTAATGAATCGAAATATGAGATAAACAGCTGAAAGGAACGAAAGTGAGGAAGGTCAACGCGATGATAGGCCATTAAGCGTACCAATGTTGGGCGCGAAAGTCACCGGGAAGGAAAACACGAAGAGGAACGCGTACGAAGCTCTGTACACGTTGTTTCGGCCGTACACTTCCGACAAAGGTCCGACCAGCAGTGGACCACACCCCAAACCCTCAACAAACAGACTGATTGAAAGGATTGTCACGACATGCGAGACGCCGAACTCTTCCGCTACAGCGCCCTCCGTAAATGAAGCCTACTCAACATTAGAAAGCGAGTAATATGATTCTAAGCGATCGACGTACCACAGAGGAAAGGCATGTTACACACAGAGACGCGCAACTGATGACAATTACTATGAGCCATTTCCTGAGGTTGGACATTTTTTGTGGATGGTCATCATCTAGCACGACTTCGAATTCCGAGTCAGCTTCCACGGCTTGTTGGACCTTTTCCTTGACATCGAGGGGTATTGATGATTTGGCATTCTCCGCTGCAAGAGTTGCAGAAGAATGGGTCGACATGATGAGGGGCCGTCAAGTACACGTCGAGTATGAGGACAGGCATCTGGTTTTAAGCTTTGGTTTGAGCATCATGCGGATAAACGGTGAGCCAGAAGTCAGCTGCTTAGGTGATGAATGTAAGCAGTACCCAGCGCCTCTGCAACTCCTTTGAGCATTGCGGGTGTCCCGCTCCGTCTGACATATCCGTTTAGAAATCTCACAGCTGAGTGTAGCAGAGCGCAGGTAGATGCTATGTCGATGAGGGTTGTTCCACTCGCCACCACTGTAAAAACATTGTTTTTGCGACGCCTTCCAGCGTCGCACGCTAAAAACGAACCTCCGAGGTTCCGAGCAGGAACTTCACATGTATATGGACTGCGGCTTTCTAACCTAGAAAAGTCAACAGTTTCGGAGCGTCTTGCCCATCTCGGCCTCGGAATTGTTGGAGACTGCCGTTTGGTGGGTTCCACGCATGAGCGGGTTGTATATATAGTTGAATGACTATTGGCGACTACGAACCCATAGAATGATGAATCAGTCGTTGCGCTCAGCCGTGTGCGTCGGAGGCGCAATGGAGGAATCTCCGTAGCCTCAAGGTCAAGGCCGTTATGACAATGGGTAATGAACAAAAATTTTGACCCGTAACAGCGTGGTACGAAAGCAAGTCGGTACAGCTGACTAATATACCTCTTTCTGTCACTACCATCATGCCCAACGACGAACACGGTGAGTCCTCGTTCTCCTTGCTCATGGCCCCTTTGGCAGTCATGAAATTTGCTGGTTAAATGGGATTTTAATTCCCGTTTTCCAGCTATTTTGCCGTTTTTTTGCAGCTAGCAATGTAGCCGGGTTTTATTCCGAATTTCTTTCTTTTTTATAGCCAGCTAGCACCTCGAATCGCCGCCTGGACACACACAAGCCAAGTTACTTACGTGCTACGGCTTTTTCTTCCTTTTTAACAGAACGCGGAGCGCACAGAGAGGAACGTCATAGGTCAAGCAGGCCGTCCGACCGCGACTACCGCGACCATCGTGACCGGGACAGAGACAGTCATCGGGGCGACCGTTACCGACGTGATGAACGTCGTGACCGTGGGGAACGGTACGAGCGAAGGGATTATGACGACCGTCGTCCGAGGCATGACGATGACCGACGTGGCGGCCACAGGGGTGGACACGATGATAGAGGACGCGGTGAGGATCGAGGTGACCGAGGTGAAAGACGTGGCAGAGGTGGTGGCGGTGGCGGAGGCGGTCGTGGTGGTGGAGACGGAGGTCGTGGCGGTGGTAGACGGGATGGAATGGGCACGCCAGAAAGGCGGTCCCCGACGCCGGAAGGTGCCGCCCCGCTGTCGCAACGCCGCCGCAAGGCTTCTGGATGGGATGTCCACGCGCCTGGTTATGAGCAGTATAGTGCCATGCAAGCAAAACAGACTGGTATGCAGCATGCTGTTGACTGTTATCTCACATTGACCCATTTTTTCTTTCAGGTCTCTTCAATTTGCCAGGCGCCAACCGCACTCAGATCCCTCCCATCCTTGGTATTCCTGGTCTTCCTACCCCGATGCCTGTTCAGAGCTTCGGCATGGGTATCGGTGGCAATCCGAACTTGTCGCGTCAGTCGAGACGTCTCTACATTGGCAGCATTACCCCCGACGTCAACGAACAGAATCTTGCTGACTTCTTCAATGCTAAGATGGCCGAAATGAACTTGGGCACCGCTACTCCAGGAAATCCTGTTCTTGCCGTACAGTGCAATTACGAAAAGAATTATGCTTTCGTTGAGGTATGGCTTTCATTGTTCCTTCTGGTAAATTTTAATCATTTTCTTAGTTTCGGAGTGCTGATGACGCCACCGCCGCAATGGCTTTCGACGGAATCATCTTCATCAACGGACCTCTCAAAATTCGTCGGCCTAAAGATTACGGAGGCGAGCCTATAGCTGGACACGTTCCTGGTGTCGTGTCAACCAACGTGCCGGATTCCATTAACAAAATCTTCGTCGGGGGTCTTCCGACAGCACTTAACGAGGAGCAAGTGCAGGAACTGCTCAAGAGTTTCGGGGAATTGAAAGCATTCAACCTTGTTCGCGAGAACAGTGCGGGACCATCAAAAGTGAGCGTCCAAACCTCGACTGCTTTCCTGCTTTGGCCTTACAGTTACAGCAGGGCTTTGCGTTCTTTGAATATGTAGATCCCGAGGTGACTGACATTGCGATCCAAAGCTTGAACGGCATGGAGCTTGGTGACCGGTACTTGGTCGTCCAAAGGGCCTCCGTGGGCGCTAAGGGAATGCCTGATATGCCATTCGAGCAGTACCCAGAGATTCCTAAACCCATCATGCCTGCTGGAGAAAACAGTGGCGAGAACTGCATCTTGCTCATGCTGAACATGGTAACACCAGAGGATCTCATGGACGACCAAGAATATGGCGACTTGTATGAGGATGTTAAGGAGGAGTGCTCGAACTTCGGAACGGTGGAAGACTTGAGGATTCCTCGTCCCGTGAAGAAAGACAAGTCAAAATGGGCTCCAGGAGAGAGTACGCAAGACGCGGCCAGGATCGACGAGGCATCTGGCGTGGGCAGAGTATATGTCAAGTACAGCGATGCGGACAGTGCTGCGCGTGCTATGAAGAGCTTGGCCGGACGTTCATTCGCTGGTCGGTCTATAATTGCTACTACGCTCAACGAGGAGAGTCAGACTACTCCGCCGTTGAACATTATCTTCGCACCGCAGCCCGACGAGCCTCCCCCGTTGCCGACGTCGTGATGTATTTACTTGCTGTGTCACCGTATGTTCCTTTTGCTTTCGTATCAACGTGTCAATTGCTCTTGGTCAATGAATCCCATATATTTCCCGATTACTGCCCGCTCTCACTCGCCGCCTCACAAGTACAACTTCGGCACTGCTGGTGAATAATAATACGTTGGGTAAAGTACTACTTGCAGTGTCAATTATTGACATGAAGCGCGATAAATCATGAGCGTACATTAATCCAGAGTTATTCCTTTGGCGCGCAGCTCAATTTTGGCCTGAGAGATCTCGGTCATGAGCTCTGTATATGCCTCTGGACAGTCTCTAAATGTCCACAATCCCCATCCCAGCGACCAGAGGGAATATGACCCGAAGGAAACCAGCAGCCACCAGGGCACAACTGGTATGATTTGTTGTACGATGTCGTCCTCGACGAGGGGGACTGATAAATATTGGAAAAAGACGAGGAAATAGAGGAGGGTGCCAAAAAGACTGAGGAGACCGAGACGGTGTGCCCGTGCCATCGTGGACGTGTATGCGAAAAAGAGGTTGCACAGCCACCAACTGTACCTTGCTTTGCACGATGACCACTGATCTTCCTTACGCTGCCGACGCCGAAGTTTCGCTTGCGTACGACGAGCTCGAGGTGCGCCTCTTGAAATAAAAAGTCATTGGTCGCTGTTGACGGTGGTCAGGTGCTGCGACTACAATACGAGAAGGAACTCGCCCAGGCACATGTTACTGTACAGACAAAGTTCAACTATGCTTGGGGTTTAGTGAAGAGCCCCATAAGAGAGCATCAAGTAGAGGGCGTCCGACTGCTGCAAGGTGCGTCGTTCCCGACCCCGCCTTTTCGCCTCCGTGCTGACTCGCGGCAAGATTTGTACCGTGCCGAGCCCACACGAAGAAGGGAGTGTTTATATTATCTCGCTCTGGGCCACTACAAGATGGGCAACTTTGACGAGGCCAAGAAGTTTAACGGTACGCCCTTGTTCTGCTCTGCCGTTAACTCACTCGACATGTATATTCTCGCAGGGCTGTTAATGGAGAAGGAACCAACGAATATGCAGGCCCAAAGTCTCTCTCAACTTATCGACCAGGGTGTTGCTCGTGGTACGTCAGCTCGCCTTCTCTAGGTCCTGTTATTCATCCTTTCGCAGAGGGATATATTGGAATGGCACTCGTCGGTGGTGCTGCTGCTGTCGGGACGCTCCTCCTGGCAAGTCTGATACGGCGAGCAACACGCAAATAATCTGTCGAAACTGTCCACTAATGTTCCATCGCATTCCATCATGTTTTACGGCCTACCATATAATGACCACTCCGCCCATCTCTCTATTCTACACGACAGTCACCGCTAGTCACTTTCAAATCTCACAAACACCATGTATTTTTACTCGGACTTTATGGTCATCTTGGGGTGTGTATAAGGCTAAGAACGTCACATAGTTGAAAGCAGTAACTTCGTTTCGATATCGATACATACACGACTAAATCCGCAGCTCAAGACTAACATACATCCTATGCCCACGTTCGCGGTCCAAAGAACTCTCCGTCCGCTACAAACTTCATCGGTGTTCCCGCCGAGTCGGCCGTGTTGAATGGCACAGTATTTCCCCACCATTTCTGTTGGAATTGTCAGAAAAGCCACCACGCAAGACAGAAGATGCCTGACTTGAATGGTATTGAGGCCAATGGCACCGTTCATCGGGTACTGTAAACAGAAGAAAATGACCACCGCAGAAATGGCCACCCCAGCATCCATCGCCGCGGATAAGACGTAGTTGTACTTTGTCCACCACGAGAAATGTCTGCGGCGAATGACGTATTGGAAGATGAATCCAACAATCGCCCAAGGAACATAGTTGACAGCCGAGGCAGGAGGAATGTACCCAGTTCCCGAGAAGATGACGGGGAAGCTAGAACGTGTGTCAGTATTCACTACTTATATAAAGCTCGTCAAGTTAGGAACGTACTTGAGGTATCGGACGAACGTATTCGGGAACCTGCGCCCAACGAAATAGGCAATGACCGGACAGATGAAGCCAATGAGGAAGAAGAACACGAGGGCGTAGTAGACCTGTCCTTGGGAGAATTGCCGAGCAGGTCCAATAACACCCCAGATAATACTCGCGGTCCCAAAGACTTCGGTCGAAGGACAAATGAAGCCGTTCTTTTGGTCGGGCGAGCAGAGGTTCTCAATGTTGGTGAACATCCAGGCTTGGACGCCGAGTTGCGTCGTTCCGGCGATGACGGTAGCTATCACCTGCGCAGTGAACATAGAACGAGGAGGAATCTTCATGTAGTGACCCAGTTTGAAGTCGGAGGTAAACGTCAACGCTTGTGCCATCGTAATGTACCCCCACGTCTTGAACATCATCATCGCCACCGGGCGCCCAGGAAGTGCATAACCGATAATCAGCTCCGTTATGACATTCAGTCCCACCTGCTGGTTCGTGATAGCTTGGATCATGCCGATGGGAATCACATAGACAAAGGAGATAACGAGGGCAAGAATGAAGTACTGCCTGAGAATTGAGAGATAAGCAACAGGGAAAATGCGCCACAGCAAAGACTTACACGGGGAATTTCACATCCCAGCATTCAATTGAAATCACACCAAAGGCGAACATGGTCACTACAAGACCGTTAGCCGCGTGACGGATCGAAAACGATTAAACATACAGAAGATGATGGCGTACCACCACTCGGGGACTTGTGGATATTGAGACATAAGCCTGGCATGGACATCTGGTTGTTCGTGCATGGCACGACGCGCCTGCGTGTAGATTTGCTTCCGGAAGTACAAGCTGGGCATACATCAGTGCCTGCCAAGAGACAGTTATATGTACGTAGAAACTCACAAAGCATGAGTGAGAGTTGCCGTGATACTCGCAAAGGACAAGCCATACGAGATAGCGAAGGTCGTCGATAGGAAGAGCGGACTATAGGCCTTGTACGCGTCCTCATTGAAAGTGGCGTCGGGGTTGACAATCTTTGAAACGTCATAGGTCGCACCAGTATTTGTGTACGACCCACGGGAAGAAATACTGAAGACTTCGTCAGCTTCCAGAAGTGAATTTCGGCCCAACGAAAGGCCTAGACAATATGATACTCACGGCATGTACATGCTGTCCTAATCATTTGCAGCATGTCAATAAGAAATGAACAGATTGGAACGGTTCAATTAAACTTACCCATGCGTTCGAATACTGGGATTTTGTAAAATTAGCATTACACAATGTGGCGCAAAATGAGACATACGTAAAGTGCCGGTGTCAATACCCAGAAGAAGAACACGAATCCAACGAAAATGTTCGCTTCAGCCCACCACGGCGTGGCAAGCGGAGACCCAATGTACGCAATCTAACCATCAGGGTGAGTTGCGGTGGGAAGAGCCGACGAGCGTGGATCGCAGCGGCTTACCTGTGCCCAGTCGAACGTAATGAGACTCATACCCATGCCATGGACGTAACCAAACATCTGGTTCACGGGAACGTTATCTGGTGCAATCCAGCATACCCACGAGAAATAACTGAGCGCCTGGAAGAGGTAGCCGGGTAAGAAATACCAGGAAAACGAACCAAAGAACGCGAAGGCGAAGAAGCGCTCTCGTGAAATACCGCCACGGTTGCCGACACCGGCGTAAGTCTGAGCATGCAGAGTGTTGAACAAGGCACAAGTCACCAAGTTCGCAGGCCAGACTGTTTGCAATGTCACATTCTTGCGACATTCACAGAAGTGGGCACACTCACTCATGGATGGAGGCTGAACTAGAAATCGTCGCGCGATACCGCCGATGGAGAATCCGATGAGTTGCGTGGACATGACCACCATCCATTGATAACCGAAATTGTAGCTCTGGTTGTAGTACACTCTTTGCACAGCGACGATATCGGTCGCATAAGCGCTTGTGGCACCGACAGAAGCCATGATGGTGATCAAGACCTATTTTTTTCTGCCGTTGAGTGCCATGCTAATTAGTGAGATATATAAAGAAGACGGCATACATGTTCTTTGATCGTGAAGGGGCCAGGATTCAGCGAGATACCGAAAATCTTCCAACGAGGGACGACTCGTGCCCACGCCCGACCTATGGGAAACACGAGCAGCTGGGCGACAATACCAGTGACGGTGACCGATGGGTAACGGAAAAAGAAGAATTGGTTAAGGCCCTACGATGGAGGATGAAAGGCTTGCACCACAGTGTAGTAAGACTAGCATACCGGAATAACAATGGCCCAGATGATACCGAGGAACCACGACCGGAAGGTACTGACGGGAATGGAGGGGTCGTCGGTGTTGGCGACAGCCGAGCGGACCTCGGGGTAGGGAGAATCGTCCTCTGTCGATCGACGAAGTTAGCTTCGGAAAGGAACGGTGAGGAAGAGCGAAGAACAAACCTAAGACTCCTGCGATAGCTGCATCCTTGTCGATGTTGGGATCATCAAAATCGGGCAGTGCTACGGCTTCAATGTCTGCCAAACTGTGTCGATACAGAGCTAAAATGACCAGCGAAGAGAATGTACCTATGGGGACCGACTTCTCGGGGTCGACGTCGACATTGGAGGCGCTAGCAGAGCGCTTATGGTCCACAACAGCGGACATGGCTGAAGACAGGCAAGGCTTAAAGAGATGGGAAGCTGCCACTGCAGCTTCTTGTACCATCTGAAAGCTTCCACATGCGATAAGCCAAATTCTATCGTGGACGTCGACCGGGAACTGAACCTGCCTGTTCGGGTAACGTAGTTCACTTCGGAAGCCATCAAATGCACCGGAATCAATCCAGACCACACACGGATCGCAGATCCTGTCGGAGACTGTAACGAGACCTGAGTTGAATGAAGCTGCAGGTTTTGCGTCCGTTCTCGCCCTACGTTCTGGGGACGTAGAAAACGAGTGTTCACGTCTAAAGGACGGTATTTCGCGCGGCGCTCTCCGAAGTAGTAAGCCTTTATGCTTCAATAGGATCGCCCGAGCTCGAGCCGCCGCGGAATATTGGCTAAAGATAGGACCTCGTGCGGAATACCGAGCTGGAGTAAATGTCAATACATGGTCAAGCCCCGTGTGCATGCACGTCGTACCTGTGTGCAGCTGAACAAGCCGGTCTCGGAGCAACTG
>QLPD01003792.1:0-20010 GCA_003314085.1 Hymenopellis raphanipes
TAATAGGATGCCCTCTAATAAGAAGGTCTAATGCATTAATGGTACAGCATAGGGTGGGCGAGCCTACCTATAGCGAGGCTTCTCCCGTGGCGGTTTCGCCGGCGTACGTGGGGAGGCGGTGTACTTGGCAGAATCTAGAATTTCCTGTGCTTCCGCGGAAAGCTGGGTTTTTATGTATTCGACGGGGGACGGGATGGTTTTCAGGTATTGGACCTCGGATACCGTGCCGAGGTACTGCACTTCGTCGTCCGCCATGCTGAGTATGCGTGATGGATAGTGTGCAGAGTGTTGTCGTGGCGGCCGAGTTGATGAGGGTAAATGGTGGGAGAGGAAGGGCGGGGGGCCACGAGTAACGGCAAATAATGGCAAACAGTACAACCGTCTTCTTTTCTTTACACCTTCAACAAGCTCACGTGTAGGCGGCGTGTGGATGTGTTTGGCTTGCGTTTGTTGACCAGATTCACGGTATAAAAAGGTGAGTCTTTTGTTTATCGTCTTCCAGACGTCGTAACTCCAAGGGCCCTAACACGGTTCAGGCAGATCAACCTGCGCGTCTCCGGGAAAGCCTCTGGTTAGTACCAAAGCAGTTCGCTGCCGATCTTTTACACCGTTGCGCGCCGTCAACATCGCTATGTTAACACGGCTGAAGCTTGCAAACTTGTTGACGGCCTTCTTCGGCGTCCTACCACAGTGCGTCGTCCTTGTTCGTCCTACAACGATGCTCATTCCGTCTTGATAGATACACCACGAAGCTTACGCCTGGCGACGACGACGTGGACTTAAAACTTTCTGTAAACGTGCTCGACGTGGCATTACTCCGACACGAGGATGTGGATGAGAATTGGAGGGCCCAGGATCCCATCTATCGTGCAATCCTTGATGGATACGACGCTATCCCAGCATCAGACTTCACGTCCGACTTCGTCCTTTCTTCGTCCGCCGACATGTGCCCCCCAGAGAAGAAACGCAGAGTGGAGCCGGCGTCGGAAGAGCCCATAATCACTATCCCCTCAGTCAACTACGCATCCACGTAAGACGGTAACTACTTCGTTGCGTGAAGCTGAATGATCATTGCCAGATCGCGCCCTCTGCCCTCCATGCCTTTGCCCATAGACGTACCATCAACACTGTCTAATCAGGGAGCTCGAAGCCTGAGGCGTCGTCGTCGTCGGACGGCCGGGAAGGAGGCGGAGGATCAAGTTTTTGTGGCAGATAGCTCGCTGATGACGGACGATCTGCCGGCGACTTCAACCGGATGGATGGGCACCCCTTTCTCACAACGTCCCAGCACGGCTTTACGTGATGCACATGCCTCCGGATCATTGGATATCCTTTGGAGACACTTGGAAGGCGTTCGCCTCATACCATATGAAGGGTGCATACCTTTCGCGTAGAGACCTCAACGAGTCCGACGTGAGTCTGACTCGCGACTCGCGGCGTGAGTACTCACGCCAAAAAAGGTCCTGCTCACACTCGCGTCGGACTCGACTCACCGTGACTCACGAGTCGTCGCGAGTCTACTCGTGAGTACTCGCTATGAGTCCGAGTCATCTCGGATACTCACGAGTACTCGCGGGTCCGTCACCTCCCAGTATTCATGCTCAGCGAGCATCCCCGGGCAATGGCACGGGGACAGTCAACTGGGCATGAGGATGGGGTGGGGGCGATGGAAGGAGAGTGGTAGTGGTGAAAGAGAGGTGATGGAGGAGTGGTGGTGGTGGTGGTGGTGGTGGCAGTGGTGAAGGTCGTCGTCGTCATCAACGCGTCGTCTCCTTATCCTCCTCCTTATCTCATCCTTCTTCTTCTCCTCCTCCTCCTCCTTCTATCCTCCACCGCATTGTCCTCGCGCTACCGTCGTCCTCGTGTTAGTGTTGTTGTCGTCCTTGTCCGAGTCGTTATCCGAGTCGTCGTCGTCCTCTGCCGTCACAGAGACGGCAGCAGGAGGTCTGGCACAGAGCCAGACCACAAATCCACACCCCAGAGGCTGCCTGACAATCGTCAGAGCAGCAGGAGCGACAATCGTCGCATCCTGGGTGATCGTGGTGGTGGGAGGAAGCAAGAAAGACCACCCGATCAGACGCTTACGCGTCCTTTCGGATCTCGGCCCGATACGCCGGATCTGGCGAAATTGTCGCGTATGGCTCGTTTGAGCGACGCAAGGGTCCGTTTGACTGGGTAAAAATTTGTAAATTCATCTTAAATATAACTCTAAATATTTGCGAGTCATCACATGATGACTCGTGCCCCGGAAACTGATACTCGCACTCATACTCGGACTCGTCACCATGTGACTCGCGAGTCCCACGAGTGCGAACTCCGAGGTGCCCGAGGTGAGTCGAGTCCTGGCAAGACTCGCAGACTCGCGGACTCGTTGAGGTCTCTACTTTCGCGTCTGGGAGTAGCATGTTCTAATGTCAATTTAGGGTGGCTACGCGTTTCTTGGACGGCGTTGGTCGCCTCATCGTCTTTCGGTCAAGGATAACGGAAAACATTCGACAGCTGCTGCCTCGATTCGTCTCAGAGGCTCGAGAATTTGTAAAATGCTGCTCCACGATGGGCGAAGCCGCTATTCAGGGGAATCGTCGGGGTCACCATTGGTTTTGTATTGGGGGCGTCGATCGAAATAACAAAACGGTTGGTATTTTCAACTCGTTTCTTTCCTGTATTCTGATTCAAATGGTAGACGCCCTCATACTCTCAATGGCATTCGGAGAATCAGTCCTTTCTGAAGAGGTTCTTTAGGCCAGGCACCGCTTTCCATGCAATCAAGTACAAGTATATTTTTGGCTTCATTCTTATGGCTCTGACTTTTTCGCGTCAGTTTGATCGCCAATGCGCTTCTGGTGCAATACTTTCCGGGGGTCGCTCAACGATACCGGGATTGCATCGACTATACGAGGGAACAGTACAAATTGACGGCGGAATACGGTTTATTCTTCAACTGGTGTTTAAACGCGCCTAGACCCGGCGTCAAGCGGGTCTATTGTGACCCTCACGTCGACGCGAAAAATTTAGCTTTTGGAATTTGCATCGTCTTTGTATACGGATTCTTCAATCATAGGGAAAAGGCGTGGCTGGTGATATGGGAGGCGGGAATCTGCATCGAACTTCCGCCAGGCGTCTTCCTGCTTTATCCATCGGCCCTGTTTGTGCATTTCAATGTTGACCTTCGTGGTACGGGTTATGACCGTTTTCTTTGATTTTGATTTCACCATTCCTGCAGGAGACATTGAGATTGTGACCACCTCCAATGGAGAGAAACCGACGCGTGAAAACTCGGTACCTCTGAGCATGCTCAGCGAAATAACAGAGGAAGAATGGCAGGCTGGCAACGGACGGGGTTCCATAGTTTGGTTCAACCAAGCGTCAATGTTCCAAACATCGGAGACGGGATACGACACTCTTATTCAGGCACGGCTTGACGGACATTCGGGCAATGCGGACACGGGGAAGTGGCTGGGGTCAGATGGTGCATTTACAATTCATGAGGAAAGTTTATAGAGAATACGGTGAAGGTGTGGATGTAGCTTCTGGAGTCATCCTTGTATATTGAATGTGTAAGTAAAGAGATGGGGCGATCCAGTCCGTTGACTCTCCCGATATCCTAACGAATTCCCTGATATCTGAGACGTGGGTAAGACGGGAGCGGATGAAGGAGCTTGGCGCGCGGTCGCCAAAACGCTCGATGTCGTGTTGGACGGTATTCGCCGTTTCTTGAGAGATGAACATGTGGGCCATGAAAAGCTTGAGAGACTGAAACGCTGGGGAGATTACAGCCTAGGATAGAGTTTCATGAAGGAAGGCCAAGCTCTCGCTGTGACACCCGCATCGAAATTCGAGAAGGTGACCAGCGTTCTTAAGTGATATGCCCATCGTTAGGCCACCCCGAAGGGAGTCGAGCTGCAGTAAGCAATCGGTCCGATGAGCCACGATCGAGACAGTTTCGTTTCTTACCGGCACTGTCACCATCTCCCCTCACTAGGTCTCCAGCGGGTTCGGTATTGTACACATATCTCTCCAAATTCAAAGCCGCGCTGCTCTTTTTCCTTTCGTTCCCGACGTGGCACTTCTTCCTCGGGTTTTGTCAATCAACATGCCCCAGGTATGGTACAAGCATGACTCGGTCGATCCGATATGTGACGGTTTTTTGTTGATTAGCTAAAGACAACGTTTCTTTCGCTGCCTGTGGAGATTATCGCTAGGATCGTTGATATTACGCCAATTCCATACGGGACATTGTGTCTGACAAGCAGGGTGCTGTGGCAGATATGTCCAACCATGGCAGTGGTCTTATAGGCTAATTAGTGCTTACAAGCACTAAGCCACTTGTCACATTCAGTGCTTATAAGCAGTCTACTCAAAACCTCGATTGGGTGCTTATAAGCACTCAGTTTGGGTACTGGCCTACCACAGGGTATAAATACCCATATCCGTTGCCTGTCGTGTTAAATACCTCCCCGAATGGGACACCCAGATCAGTTCCGAGTTCTTTATTTACCAAATGTAGATGTAGTCTATAAACGGGCAAAAAAAAATGCTTATATCGAGATGGCCTATGATAAAGCGTATTACAACGCGTATGGAATGCTACGTAGGGCGGGAAAACTAGCGTAGGTGACGGAGCGTATACGTGCGCACACGGGTATGCATGGTCTAGCGTTTTGAGCTGGCGCGAGGCGTACAATTGTGCGCCCCACATACCGCGCACAAAATGCGACCGCATTTGCCGGGGAACGTCCGGATTGCTGCCCTACAGCATGCGCGAAAGGGAGGCGAGGACAGGCAAGGGGATAGGCAAAACGATGGAAGCTCGGTGGATATGGGGGCCGTCTATCCTTCATGAGAATTCGTAGAAAAAAGACCAGACCGATTCGAATGAAACACACCGTGAAGCCCGCCTGTATCCCGATATAAAAACTGTCCCTAATGACCCGAACACTCTGCTTTCTTCACGCACCATAAGCTGGATGAGACGGACGCCATCGGAGAGATCCTTTACGAGCGACGACATGGCTGGGTATCCGTTAATCTCCACCCTCGTGTTGGGCCTGTCCACGGCGACAGGAAGAGAATTAAGAACATCATGCAACGCCGACCGACTGTGCTCGTCCGTGAGTGCGAAGATCCTGGGGGGATGTAGCCTCGTGTTGGGGCGAGAATGTACGCGCGGCCCTACGTCATCGCTGCGCACGGACCATGGTCCGTGCGTAGCGTAACGACGCTGTCGAGGAAAATTGAGAGATGGACGGAGACGGCGTGGAAGTGGAAAAATGTCCTGGAGGTATGAATGATTCCCCCTCGGAGGATTCGAACCTCCCGAGGCTACCCATTAGCGGGGGGGATTCGAGGTTGGATCCGGGAGAGCTGTGCGGGGGCAGTGATTCGTGGACGTTGCATAGTCGTCGCAGAGCGTAAAAGCGCGGAATTGCGAGCTCCATTGTGGCGTTCGACGCCGCCGGGGACGGCTTGGCAGGATTGTTGCGCAGAAAATGCCGCCAATACGGAAGACATTGAAATCGAGATGGCAGCCTGTCGACCAGGGCTTACGCTGAGAAAAGGCGTGGGTGCCGCGTAGAGCGTAAATGCAGAGGTTCAAGATAATCAGCAACGAAGGAAAGAAGGCGCAACAACGCACCACGCGTGTCGTTGTTGCCAGCAGACGACAACGACGAGGCCCCTAGCAGACCAACAATTCGCAACGTTGTCTCGACCGCAGTCTCCACCTTGGTTGCCCTCTGCGCCGGTAGATGTTGCGTCGTATGCTAGTGATCGATGGCGGTATCAAACGAGCGAAAAAAGTCGTTCGAATAGGCCCGGGAGCGGTAGCGGCGGATGAGACGATTAGGAGACACATCCCTGATGAGGGCGGGATGGTCGAGTTGATATATGGGGAGCGAGGGAGAGGGAACGAGGATCGTGGTGGTGGTGAGAGGAGAGAGTGCCCATGCCAAATTTGGCACAGAGTCATGGCTGATGTATCGGGCGGCGGCGGATGTTGATGGAGGAGGCGGAATGGAATAAGTCGGAGGAGGAACACGCGGGCAGCCGGCGAGATTGTCCCTGTAGTGCGTAGACGAAGCAGGCCGAAGAAAATCCATGATATGTATGCCGCAACATTTGAGATGCATTCGGCTTGAAGGCGTCGGTGGAGCGGGACTACGGCGTGAATACAATTTATTTCCATGCCAGAAGATGGCCACATACCTTCAGAGCGAATCCCAGGCAAGTGTCCGGGAAAAGGCGAAATAGAGGTAGCATACAGTGCATGAAGAGAGGTGAAGGGTACAACTGCGTAATGCATCTACATTGCATTTCGAGTTGTACCAACTTTAAACCAACTTCGCTTTTTCACGTTGCGTTGACCCCCAATTGAGAGTGCGCCTAAGTGAAATGTATTTAAAGGAAAATTTACAGATTTTTTTCGAGGCGCTCCGAGGCCCGCCGTCCCGAGCGCTGCCCGCCGACCGATTTCCATTTATTCAAGAATTACTTCGGGTCTACGAACTTTCTACGGACCAAAAAAATAAGCAACTTTCATACCCCGAATTCACTTAGATGAGGTCGGGAGCATTGATGAGACCTTGTTCGGTATATTCTTATGACGTCGGGGTCCCGCCATCGCGTATAACGAGCAGTTGTATTTCTAGGCGGCTAATCATACCCGGATACCCGACGTGTACATTCTATCTTTAGCCCACTGCGTCATGATCGTCAGTACGTCATCTGGCTAGACCAAGCAAATCCGGAACATCGGACTGAAGATCCGGGAGAGCGCTACATCCCACCGAGGATGGCGCATCCAGCCCAATTATACTTGGATTGTAGTCAACAAGCATTTATTTAAGATGTACGGCTTTACAAACTACCAGAGTCAAATTTCTAAGAGAATTGTGGCCCGCTGGTGGCCCGAGCAGCAACCCAACCCGACAACCCGCCAAGCACGGAGAGCGTGGGAATATACCCGGAAACCCCCGAAATGCGCTACATCTGGGCGCATCCAGCGCAATTTGGGCTGTTTGAATGCCAAAGAAGTGCTTGGGGACTGCCTAGAGCATAATGATACTCATAGCAAGCAGCAGTAAGCCATAAACTGGCCCAGAGCCCGCCCAGCAGGAGGCGCAGGGCGCCCAGCGGATCATTTGAGAGACCGTGGGAATAACTCGGGAAATGCCGTACAATTTTCGCAACCCGGTTTGGGAGGCAACAAAAAATCAATAAATGCAATAAATGGATGCACCCAGTCTAGGGTATGCTGAGAGCCCTAGGGTTACTCTAGGGTTACTCTGAACTGAGTGCTTATAAGCAGTATTTTTGACAAAAGCCTTACTGCTTATAAGCACTGTATAATAGGTACTTTTACGGCTAGGCCTGATATGTTGTGGTCGCATGTTTTCCTACTTTACCACAGGCAAAAACTGGGATCCTGAATGCCTGGAATGCTGTATATTGTTTTTCAGAGATCCACGGAACGTAGATGCGGCACGAGCTGTTCAGCATATCTGTTTCAATGGTGTTCGTCAAGGCCGAGAGGACGGGATTCTCAAGCTAATGGCTGCATGTACTCGTGGCCTTACAGTACGAGGGGTCTCGTTTGCGGATTCGTCAATACCATTATCCTTGGACGTCGACTTCTTCAACCGAGAATATTTCACCCTACAAGCCTGCGACATTCCAGACACCCGCTTGCTTATGATCCTTTGTCGCTGTGATAAACTGCGTGAGCTTCGTTTGCTATCGTGTAGGGTGTCATCAACTCGGGTATTATCCACATCGAGGGGTTTTCAGCCAGTGTGTCAACTCCGGCGGTTGGAGATTTCAGATTTCCGTCCCCCCTTCTTTCCATGCTATCTTCGAAACGTTAGTCATACACTGTATGATGCGTGTCTCTGTCTAACGGATCTCCGCCTCTCCTTTGACAATAATGGTATTCGCTGTGTATCCAAAATTGTAGATGGCACGCTGGACTCGCTTCGGCGTTTGGAGCTGTCCTTGGTCAATGGTAAGTTCGTTTAAATGTGTGGAGGTACAGGTGATGACGTGTCATAGATACACAGTATCCATGCTGCAATTTCATTAATCTTCAGCACGTCTTAGGCTTGCGCATTGTAAAACTGCGATGTCACGGTGTGGACCATTCGTTCATGGCCTCGATTCTGAGGTCCCTTCCACGATCAGCGCCTTTTCAAAAGATAAAAATCGAGCTGGAGGCATGTTTACTGAACGAAGGAGCTGCAGAACAGTTGCAAAAAAGTGTGATGGAGCTGGGAGGGTTGGGCCGACACGTTGTCAGAATTCGGATTAACTACGGAATCGTTCATTGGCCTTTGACCGCCTCGCAGCTCTTTCGATATGCCATTCCAAAAGCAGAGCGCGTTGGTCGCAATAAAGCACCGCTGGTAAGTGTTCGTTTGGTATATAAAATACAGTAGTACATGGCATCAAAAGTAAATAACTAGTATTACAAGGTTTTCAAGTACTGATGCTATTAGACGTCGTGGTTAGTTACGTCCGTGTACCATTTTAGATCTGTCCGAGCTTGTACAACAGTCGCGTCCGCCAACAATTGCAGTCTGACTTCCTCCTTCCGAGTCTCTTGAGAAACATGGCCAGAAATATTCTTCGCGTTCACTTCGCCTAAGATCCGGAGGCCCAGAGGGCCTTCCGGGCCACAACGAATTCGAGACAGCATAACATATGAAGCCGAGATGCTTGCGCAGCTGTCGAGATGGGCCGTCATACACGACAATGACCTGCTTTGTGAATTATGCGCTGTGAAGGAAAATCCCGGAATGATGGGCAGTTGGCGTCGGTACGCTTTATAAACTTTCGCTTCATTAGGCCGTGAGTATTCGATGGTCTTGGACTTCAGAGGAATGGTGGCGCGATGACGATGGGGAGAGGTTGTGTCCAAATTTCGATAAGAGCTTATGTCTGCCTCAGCGGAAATGGCATATCGACATCCATCGCGCACGAAATAATTGACGGATATGAGCGTTCCGGATGAGCCGTTACACAGGCCCAACTCTACAGCGATATTGTCGACAATGAGGATAGGCATTCCAACAACCAACGGCAGGTGGCCGGATAGATCTTGTGCATGCGACTTGATCGGGGTTCTCCAGGCAGCTTCAGCGTTTTGCCCTATGAGATCCATGTCAGCACATGGAGGCGTTAGCTTACAGTATATACATACCAGTTAAGATCACCTGTTTCTTACCTCTTCCTACAGCATCTTCAGCGAAGTATACGCCAAAATCTTGTCCTGTCGCGATGGCAAAGGAATGGGACATATTCCAGTTGTGCATATTCCGAGCAAAATTGGTGTATGTAATGAGCGGGGAGCCACGCTTCAGATGAGCATTCTCGATTGGCAATAAGGAATCCTCTACCCAACGCGCTATATTCACGGCAGAGTCTGAAGCAAGAGGTGACGAGGTGCCCAGCTGAAACTGCTTCAGATATTCAAGATCGCTATCGGGGCCTTGTATCGTACAGATTCCCTTTCGTAGACGGGTGAGCAGCGCGATATACCGTTCGTTATCTTGACGAAGAACGCGGGTAAAGACAACACAGTTGGTGATCCCCCAATAGTTCATGACTGCCGTGGCGTTCCGACGTACGGTGGTATTTCCACTTTGAACGTCGGCGGTCATGTCATTAAGGGATGTGTACCGATGGTTATATAGGGCAGTGGTATTCGGCCCCAAAAGTTGAAACTGATCGCTGGACAGAATGATGTCGAGATGGCCAAACGAATCATCGGCACAGTGTCTTGCCAGGTTTATGTGACTAAGAGGCTTTAAGTTGGGTGCGTAACAACGATATGTATACGTACCGGGATGCCTTTTCGAATTCTCGGCAGCCCATGTAGAAAAATTCATCAATGATAAGGGTCTTCACGGTCTGCAAACGCTCCCGAAGGTTTGCCAACGCAGTAGAGTTGACTTTTAACATAGCTTTGTCGCCGACTCGCAACGCTAGTTCTGAAGCAACGGTAGAACCATCTATGTTAGCGGCGGCAATGCCTGTTGGGGCTGTGAACGAAAGTTCCGTTGCAAGATTGAGAGCTCCATAAAATGTTTTAACCGCGTCGTACAACCTCGACTTTCCCGTTCCCCCAGGGCCTGCAATAATGATACGAAAGGGGCCAAGATTGGGATTGGCTAGACGTTCCATACGGGCGGTTACAATGAGAAGAAAGGCCAGCTGTTGTTCGTCATTCAGGGTATGCATTCCTATGGCGGCTATCGCTATCTTTTGCCATTCGTTCAATTTGGCCCAGAAATTGGGATTGTTGTGATGCCGACGAGTGATTAACTCTTTTGCAAGCGCCGCCTCTCGGGACATGGTGGTCTTTACAGGCTGGTTGTACCATTGCGAACAGTCATGACGTTCGTTGTCCTGGTCATCGTCATCTATAATCTCAGCCGCTGCTGAAACGAATTTTTAGGGTAAACATTAATGGAGAAGGTATGTTGACATACTGTGGCGGGCTTGGCGAACAGCAGCGCGGTCACCCTCTAGTGCCTCAGAAGCGCCTAGAGCATCCAAACGACCACTCGCCCCAATACACGAGATCGTCCCCCCGATTTTGCGAACGAAGTCTTCGTCAGTGGCCCCTACGTTGTAAGCACGGGATGCTTCGGTCAAACCACGGGTAACATTAACGCTTTGTAACGCTCTGGCGCCACACTTTTCATAGAAGTCGAATGAGGCGTCAGAATCCCAACCTGAGTCGAGTTCTGCAAGAGAGTCCGTCTGAAGTCCTTGGCCTAGTTGCCAGTCAATGTCATGCATGAGATCTTGATCGTCCACATCTGTAGAGCCTATAGAGCAGCCTCCGCCGGCCGTAAATGCTGCATATCGCTGTTTGCTCTGCGCGGAAAAGTCAGCAGCTGCATCTCTGCATTCCCATTGTTCTTGCATTCGATTAATGACCGCTCGGCAGGCGGGGGTCATGTGGTCCAGGCCGCTCTTTAAGGCCGTGGACCAAGCTTCGTCAGGATTTTTCAGTGGAAATGCCGGAGAACGTTTCTAGGGCAGGAATAAAGCTAGCATAGTAATAGCGTAGCGTTCGTCCTTAGCGTCTAGATCTCTGCGTGGAATGGGGCATCCGAGAAGTACGGGTACATGTCGAACAGAACGTGGTCTCAGGCAATGAGTCGACGCCTGTGGGTGGCCTGTTAGAAAACGGAATGAACGACTATTAGACTTGAGGGAAGGATTTGGTTGATTATCGTCGTCGTTGATACCCCGTTTCTGTGTTTTCTTTCCAATGAATACCTTCTCATACAGCCCAATCTGATCCCACATGCAGGTGTTCTCCAGTTCCGACGGACGGTATAGAACGTCGAATACAAGGGAGGACGTCGGCGGTTCTTGGCTGCCGTGCTGCAATACCACAAGATTGTCCGTAAGGTCGAGCGGTTCGGCATCTGGAGAATTAAGGTCCACAACGCTGGGAGTTCAGAATGAGTACCAAAAAGTCGAATGCTAGATGGGAATATGCTTACTTATGCTCTCTGACAGTTGAATCGTCGTGATCCGGCTCCATTGACGAAGGATGAGTGCTAGGCTTATTCGGAAAGGCCGTTGGTGAAAGCCAATGGAGGGTGCTGGTCCAATAAACGGTGGTGAAACGTACGTCCGTGAAATGATTTGGGATGTTGAGAAGAGCGGAAGCTACTTGTTGGCCGGAAAGCTCTCGACGGCCATTCATCTGATTAAGTGTTTTGACTAGTAAAGTTCGGCATTGCTCTTCATCGGCCGTAACCATTTCGCGGCCCAGTGATGTTATGGCGGCGGTTAATGCACTCATGACGACTGCTGAATCAAGAGAAGATTTCGCAGTGTAGTTCGTCATATAGATGCTGAGCGCCATTCCAAATGTGCCGGAGCCAACAAACTTGCCATCTGTATTGCATTGACAGCAACCAGTGATCACCGGATTGTGACCGACCATAAACTGATGCAAACGCTTGAAGAAGATGCGGCCGTCTTCATTCATATACGTTTCTTCGACGATGTCCTGAGGGTAGAAGAAGCGGCAGAGAAGATCACGCTCTTCTTTCGTCAACATGGCAAACGCCCGGGTGATTTTCTTATAACAAGTATCGCTGTGCTCGTGTTCTTGGCCGACACATGCCATCACGCGGGATAGGTAGATAGGCCAGATGGTTTCGAATTCGGGAAGGTCGGGATCAGGGGGTCGACTCAATATGCATGTTTTATCGTGAGAATCTAGGGATGCTTTCGTAGGCGCGTTATTCGGAAACTGGTAGGAAATGGTTGAGTCTAACCACCGAAAGAGCCGTGTCCGAAACTCGGCGTCAACTTCACACTTCTCCTGAATATTCTTGGGTGATAGCGCGCCTTCAAGCCAGATCAAGATATGAAGGTGTAGGGAACCGCGGTTCTGGGCTTCAACGACGCCGTAGTAATGCTTGACCCGTCCAAATACGCCTCTACGGCAGGCTCGTTTAAAGCCAAGGAATACATCAATAAGCTGGTCCACCATAAGTTTAAAAAACCAGGCGCCAGCGGCGGGATTTTCGGATAGGTGGCGCGCACGATGAAAGGCGGAATACTTGGAATCGGGTTTGTCAAATAAGGTGTCCAGATCGATGTCGTGACCAGAAAGGTATGAGCATAAAGGGTTGTATGAGTCTGCGGGGTTCAAAGTGAAGAATATAGACGGTGTGCCGGAATCTTTGCAGAGAGCTCTGATCTCATTACGCATCCCTAAAATCTCCCCAGTCGACCCTTCAATGTGGTCAGAACAATATTCGAGGTAGCGCAACAGTTCCATGGCGGCCCGCTCAGCATCAGTTTCGCCCGCATAGATGGAGTAATCCTTTCGAACTTTCCGTTCGGCAAGAACATCCGCAACATGTTTGAGTGTCGCAGCGTCTATACGGGCCATGGCGCTCATGGCTTTTGGCCACCAACCGCGTCTGATGGCAAGTTTGGATTGGGCAGATGACGCTCGGATCATCATAATGTTCTGCATGACGAATATGAAGGCGATATGCGTTTGGAATCGGACATCCCGAAGTTTGAGATAATGGGCAACATGGGATTTCAGATGAATGTGACGAAAGGGAGGCTGGTCGCGAATTGGATCTTCGAACATACCCACTCCATATGGAAAGAGTGTCGGCCATAGGAGACCGTAAACGTCTGGGTTGGAGCGAGTATTTAGGATAATGTTCGAGGTGGATGTTTTCACGAATCCTTTATTCGCCTTAAGTTCTCGAAGGGCTTCGATTTTACGTAGGTTTAATGATGCTTCCGTACAGTCAACATCGAAGGTACCTATTATGTGGAGGGTGAGCGCTTTTGTCCCATTTGCACGGCACTTGCATACCTGTAGCGGTCATCGGAATTTGAGCATCATCATCACCAGTAAAGTGAGCAAAGATGGATTCAGTGGTATCAATGCCATGAGCGGTGTATGTAGCACTCTCGCCCCGCATAGTGCTGTTGTTTGCTACTACCTATGTAGGAAAATGAATGCTGCCATCCGGGTTATAACCGTCCAAGGCTTCATAGTCAAGTACGATGTCGCGATACAGCCGATTATGATCTCGAAGCCAAACCAATGCCCAGTAAACTACTGTACCGTTTCAACCGCATGTTCGCATAACGCGTCACGCGGCCCTCGGAACCTAACTTAGAGCTATGAATAACGCGTAACGGGCCTTAAATTCAGGGCTGCCTTGCCCAAAATGGAAATTTTTCGGGCCCGCCTACGGCGGGCACTTCTAAATATAGTAATGTCACGCATTTTTGGGGGCCACGAACTTGTTTCCAAACAAGTTCGCAGCATAACGCGTCACACCCCGCGAACATCCGGTTGAAACGGTACAGTACATCACGGCGTACAAGTAACGGTGTGCGTTGGAACATCTCGGGCGTAGCCGCACCACCATTAGAGACGACAATGACAACGATTTCATCGTACAATCGATTGATTGGTAGTGGTAGGGCGGCGGTCAGTTCGACAATCTCGTGGGGATGAATGCATACATTGCCAGAAGAGGCCCGTTGTCGAAGATAAGATTGGTCCGCATTCAGTTTCATCCAACATTTGGAGGCATGTGCGCGGGAAATGACGAGCTCCTCCGCAAACGTTAGTTTAGCTAATTCGGGAGGTACGACGCCCGACCAACAGCCATTGGCCCATCCATAGAATGGTATTTGCGTGAACTTTCCATGGCTGACACACCGGTAGCATGATTTACAAGCTCTGAGCACATTTTCGAACACCTGGTATGGCTCCATCTCGGGAACTTCATAATGCTCTCGAAGACGTTGTGTCGCTCTTTCCAATAAAGTGGTATCAACATCGCCCACGGGCCAGGTCTTGAGGTCCTTCTTGAGCACATTACCGCCACAAAACGAACAGGGCAGACGTTCGAGTACGGGACGGCTCGTCATTTCACGGGATTCACGCATCATCTGGCCATTGATTAGATGATATCATTGTAACAAATGCTAGGGCGAACTTCTTTTAGCGAATCCCATGTTTCTAGCTGAGGCCAGTTTTCCGACCAGAATGACACGTCCTCCTCATCGCGATCGTCAACGTCCGGGTGGTTGTCTTCGTCTCTATGGTGGGATGGGGGATGATCGGTCGAATCTTTCGACGTCGAACGAACATCAGGCATGGGAGATTCAGAACGGGGGACCTCATTGTCCGATTGTAACACCCCGGCAGCTATGGCATCGCAGCGACGGACAAGACAGCTCCAAGTGCAAAGGTGGTGCTCCATGTCGGTCCACATATTATCTCGATTCTGACGGCGTAAGCCATGCTCTACTGCAATAGTAACAAGCGTGCCGAAAGGAACCTTACGAAGCGTGTTGTTCAACGCGAACTGGAAAGTCGTACGTTTATCGATATCGGATAAGGTCGGCGCATATTCTATATTAACATCAGCGTTAGCACTGGGCTAATAGTGAAGCCCTTACCAATTGGGACATCGGTCGCGGCGGGACGTTCGACTGAAGTTTCAAACAATATGCGGTCCTCTACGTCCAAGGCTGCCTGGCTTTGGCCCTGGCTGTGTCGGTCCATTTCGGAGGGAACGTCGAGTATAGGTACTGCTAGTTGGCCCGCGGATACGGCGTCCGCCACGGAGGTACGACAGGATGGAACGCACATATGCATCGATAGCGCTATTCGTAATGCATTGAACGGCATCGGCGGGAAGCCATGTTCCGTCCCAACAAGCGCCAGGCTGTCGTAGGTCGGTTCGTCCAGCCGGGTTGAAAGCACAAATCGGAGAGTTGCCGATTTTTCCTGTATGGAAAGGGAAGTGGTGTATCCAACTGAAGTTATCAAATTTGGTTTAATGCTATGGCTATAACAGTACTGGGGTTCACGTACCTAAAGGTGGCTCTACTAGTGAGCATTCAGCGGCGGCATTATGTGCGCTGACATGCGCCGTTCGGACGGCACACCAACGGCTGCAGTCATGCAGTTGGAGGTTTACGTGAAGCGTGTTTTCATCGTCAAGACGTATCCGATGGTCACAGGCAAGAACAAGGAGAGATTCGTAGGAGTTTTTGGCTCGCAGCACGGTACGGAGAACGGCCGATTTCTGCTCAGGACTCAAGTTTGAAGCAAAAATGCCGGAATCTTAAGAAAGATAGGTGGAGAACGCGAAAATATTCATATACGACTCACCAACGCCCGGGGTACATATCTTAAGACGCTTGGCCTCGTTCACAACATTCAAATACGACGTGGAAGTCATAGTAAACGGTCTCAACAGTAAGGCGAGACATCATGGTCATCGATGACGGGTTCATCGGCGTAATCGTCCTCCATTTAGTGGCTCGAGGCAAAGATGGCCTTGGGAACGGCGTGTCCATTCAACGAAGGAGCGCCAATGCGAGGTACGCGCCGGAAGTCAACACACGGCCAACGTCGATCCGAGGCCGGAATTGCTGTGCGCCGCAGGTCCATGACGCACCGTCAAGATAGTCTCTTATAAACAGTCTACGATACACATGACGATGCAAGCAAAGTATGTGTATGTAGTCTGTCGATGATCGCGGGGGGGGTTAGGTGGGAACCCAATGATTACGCAATATCCGTTTTTGGACGACTCCGGTCCCCGGCAAATTTGCCCTCGACTTCCGCCCTCACCGCGAATCCAGCTTCATTCGGCGCCTTTCTTTGCGTCTTTTGCTTCTCTTTCCACCCATCATTGGATGCAGCCAGTCAGCGATCATTAACAGGATAATCGTCTCGCTGGGATCACCTTGGATACGGAAGACCTCATTCGTCGAGGCAATATGACGACGACAACGTTGGGAGCCCTCGTCCTGCTGACAGGCGGTCTTTAAACGTGAATCAGGTAGATTTGAGTGCAGCATATTACCCACTGTCAGTGGCAGTACATTTTTCTTTCCCTTTTCGTTATCACAGATTCGACTAAATTTACAGAGATAATACTCACGGGTAAGCCCTCCAACGAGGCGCCCGCCCGCCAATCACCATTGTTAACATGAAGCACCCCATTGTCCCCATCCGGTCTCCTTCCCATCTCTCTTCCTCCAGATTCTTGCCGCCACCCTCAGTGACCGTCTCTCACAAATCGGGACACCCATCTGCCTCTGCATTCTGTGCTTGACGACATGCGGCACCATGACACTGCACCTCAGGCACGCAGCATTTGGATGGCGCGGGCGTCGTTGGGGCCAACAACGTTGCTGGTGGAAGGCACCCTTGGGCTACTGCGCTCCCTGCAGGCAACTCAACGGGCTACGGAGACCTCGGCGGTGTGTTAGAATTGATGTCAGGTAGGCTCGCTGCTCGTTGTTGTAAACTAGATATACTTGTTTTCTGTACACAATATAAGGATTTCCACCTTCCAAGTTTTTCTATTGATTTCTGTGTATTTTTCTCTGACCGTAGAGTAATTACAGCTTGTCGGCGCGTCCGAGTCGTGCAACGAGCGCGTCGCAGTGGAGTCACATGATGAATCCAAAATGGGGCATTGCGTAATCATTAGGTTCCCACCTAACCCCCCCGCGATCACCATAAGACTACCGTCAAGAGCGCAACCGTGCCAAATGGACGTTGGGATGACGCGCCGAGTCATGTTGGCATTGTTTGGCTTGAACGAAGGTCTCCGAGACAACCGAATTCATCTACACTCATCCCGGTCGGTTTTCTCGGAGACTCATCCCGATCCGAAGTCTTAAGTAAAAATGACGTACACTCCATAGATTACTAACGGCTCCTATTTTTTTGACATGCAGGCTATTACACTAACCGTAGACGGTTTGTGAATTACTTCCATTCTCTGTATTGACGCAATGTTCAAAAAACACGCTTCGAATGCTGTTCTTCTCCCTCTACGGGTGACAGAAGTGTGTAGGTATTGTTCCCCCACTCCAATCCTCGGAAATGCGCTGGCTTCTCAGACTGTGTCTTCTCGGGCTCTTTGTTACTGGTACTTAGTACATGCATTCATGCTCGAAATCCTTAGAGTTTGCTATAGATATGCCGATTCCCGATAGCCGTTAGTACTAACAATGCTCCAAATAACATAGGTATTCGCTACACCGATGGTTGTGGCGCAGTACAAAACTGCTTGCATCGGGGTCTCAGCGCTGCTTGCTCAATTCTTAACACGACTTAAGATGTAATACTCGCCAACCCTCAATCTAGAACACGCCAGCCAGACGAGTTCACGATTCCAAAAGGACATCACAAAGAATGAAACACTCGTAATATATACAAAACGAAAAGCACAATCGGTCATTGCCCAACTGACTTCTCCTCATCCGTAACAGCGTTGATACTAACCGAAGCCATCTCGCCCTTCTCCTTGTATCCCATGATCGCGACTTCGGGATGGAGACTTGTCTCCAACGGTTTGCCGTCGAACAGCTGACCGATTCTACGCGTGGGGGTGTTAGAAGTGATGAGACGGCAGGACAAAGCGATAAACGTACTCTTCCAACGTATGTCCCCTCGTCTCGACGATGAAGACGTACAGACAGATCCCGGTGACCACCAGGATGCAAGTGCTACGCCCCTCATCAGTCAAGGTCAATAAAACGGGCAGAAGACTCACTAGAAGAGATACCACTTCCAGCCAATCTGTTGCACTATACAAAAACACCGTTAGCTCAACCACCCCTTCAGATACGCACGTCCCACTCACTAGCCACCGGATTCGTATACGAACTAAACACACTCAAGCATTTCGCCGTAATCATCCAGATCATCATCCCCTTCCCTCGCATCGAATAATGCAGCACCTCCGCCGGATAACTAAAGAATATGCTCCCGCACGACACAAAGAAGGCCCCGTTGTACAGCCAGACGAAGGCTACCGCGGCGATGCCCGCGCCCTTGCTCTTGGTTTTAGTGTACATGGCCGTGCACGCGGTGAGTCCAATATTAGCGAGGAGCACACCGACCCAGGTCCCGAGGAGTTGGGGACGCCGGTTAATGCGCTGGGTGAGCCAGAGGCCGAACATGGCCATGACGAAGGTGAAGGAGGTCAGGCCGGCGTTTATGCCCGTCGAGGTTACGGTATCCGTTATACCGACAAGTCTGAGAACTAGAGGAAAGCGGACCAGGTAAGGAACTGCGCTTGAACCAGACACGGAAGAAACATACTTTCGGTGTAATCTAATAAACTGATTAGAACTTAACAAGAGCATCTGAGTGAAGGCACTCACAATAACTGATAATAGCCGTCCCGCTCAAGTTCTGACATATCGCGATGAGGATGACTAGGCCATCCAACGTCACGCTCTGTATAGTTCCTGAGACAAGAACACGACGTACCACAACCCAGCCGATGCCGACTGCTCCTCGACGAAAAGATAACCTTCCATGAATCCTGCTTCGTCTCCGTCTCCATCCGAATCGCCTCCTGCACTTCTGCGTACTCAAACGCCGCGAGCTCGTCGTCTTCGGCACCGTTCGCGTGATACTTGGCAAAGAACGCTTTGGCTTCGTTATCACGGCCTTTCTTAACTACGACGACGTCAGTCTCATAACGGAGACGGACGAGACGGACTTACTCAACCATCTTGGTGACTCTGGGACGTATGTGATGAGGAAGATCATAACCAGTGCTGGGCCAATGTGAATCTACAACACGCATTGGTGAATTGGACGAAGGCTAGAAGATCGAGCGTACGAGGTAAGGTATTCCTTAGGGTGAGGCAAGGTCAGTCGATTGAAAATGCACAAGAATGGACAGCGCACTCCAGCTCCAATTATTTGTGAGATGACTGCTTCCCTGCAGAGGAATTAGTATGATGGTGGTCCAATTAAGTACCGATACACACAAAGTTCACCCTGCATGGAAAACAATTAGTTGCATGTCTTGAGAGTAAGTGTCCGAGACTAACCAAGCTGCGGTGAAGTTACCACAGATCTACATGCCCCCCGTATATCAATAAAAGATAGCATCCTGAACCGAAATCACCGACGAAAGCAACGTCAAAGAATCCCGCCATCCACGTCCTGTGCTTCGGGTGTGGAAGCTCTTGAAGCCTAAGCCAAGTCCAGTTCAACATGGGCTATAATGAAACACAGACGTCCAGCGTACATGATAGGCGAACACATCAACGCGAACGCAAGCCCGGATCCAATCTGGACATAATCAGAACACCTTGTAGTACGAGGCGGTAATGAACGGCTTACAATGATACGGGAAACCATGAACATAGCGTAGCCATTAGTCCCACCGGCACCGGCAGCGCACCCAATAGCGGTTCCAATAAGGTTGGTGACAGAAGAATACCTGACAGGCTCGCTTTAACGCCGGTGTACACACAAAGTTCATGGCACGGACGCACCGTATACACCACTTCCTTCCCCACTTGTCCGCGATCAAGGTAGCAAACGGCGCCGTCACCACTACAACGCGATATTAGAGCACACCACTTTGATTTAAAAAATCACGTACTTCCGGTCAAATACGTAGCAGCGTTCAGCAGACCGATCTTGCTGGAGTCGGGGCTACCCAG
>QLPD01003799.1:0-32248 GCA_003314085.1 Hymenopellis raphanipes
AAGCAAGATTTATAAACAGGTATCAGGGTTCCCAAGTGGGAGCGAATTTATATCTCTTCGCGTCGCGGCGCGTGGATTCATGCAATGTGGAAGCGTGTTCAGCTGTTTCACAGCTTTTGAGGGTGATGGCAGGAGGAACCCTTGATGAGCCGATCAAAGCTGCGTTTGGAAAGTGATCTTATCTTATCTGCGCGCTTCCTTTTCTCCGTCAATTTTTTGCAAACCGGTAGAGCTACTCTCAATCTACAGCTACGAGAGCATGGAAATTTGCGATTACTTGACTATCAGCCATGTTACAGGATTTCGGGATGAGTAATTGAGTCGAGTTCGGTCTTGGTGTCGCTGACGTCCCGCAGCACTCTCAACGCATTTCTTCTGAGGGTATATTGCCTTCTGACCGTTTATCGATCAAATGTGATTAATGACTTCCTGCCGCTGGCGTCTCAGATTCATCTTGTCGAAGACAGTCAAAGTCTCTTTTTTGCTCAAACCGGAGCGCGCGCTGAAACTTTCTATGGCTCTCGAAACCCGAGTGAAGCTCTGATCCTTGGTAAAGCTTCCCAGAGTCGCAGTCTACCAATGATGTCAAAAGATCATTGAATAGGACTTCGCCATGTTTTTTGCAGCTATAGATTACACATTTCTCCGACCTCCTCGTCAAGGGCGCCCACGTCGGTAACAGCACTGCTAGCGTGATCAATATCGGCTCCGAAGCAACGCGGTCTTGGATACCTATCCACAGCGTAAGAGTCCTGTTCACTTCATATTCATGCCTGACACACGTGTCACTGTAGTTGTCTTACGGAGCCTCCAAGAGCGCCATTGAAAAAGTCTGTAGGACTCGCTACGGATCTTGCGCGCCACAATATTTCCATCCCTGTGAACGTTATCCAAGCGCGTGTCTTCCCTTCAGCCATGACTCCATTTGAGTGGGCTGGAACGTAAGTTATACTTTTGTTACTCGAAAGTATACTTACTGTACTGCGTTGTATTTGACACAGGGAGACGGAGATCGCTATGACTGCGGTGAGCTCGGCGGACGCCTGTCTTCTGTCTTATAACCCACGAGTTCTAGTTCCCTCACGCGACTCCAACGTCCCTTGACTTGACAGAGGATGCATGCCGGCCCCACCTTCGGGGTATCCGGTGAATGATTCTACCTTAGATTCGCATTCTCGTACACCATTTTGGAGCACATGCCAACCTTGTCACGAGTAGTCTGGCAATGGAGAATCACCGACGACGTCTTCATGTGGCCTACGACGCTTCTCGCGTCGTTTTACTTGGACTGCTGACCTTACGGACCCATGCGCTGCATCGCACACGCTGGAATGCGGCGAGGGATATTCGCTGCTACAGAACGTATAAAGGTGACCAGGATTTCATCGAAACGACTCACTGACAACCGCGTCTTTCGTACTCGTCCTCAACGCCTAACACGATGCTCTACCGCTTCATTTCCCTCTTCGTCGTTGCCGCGATGAGCCTGGGCGCCATCGCCACGGACAGCTGCTCCGTCGTCTCCAATGACTGCGATGTCCTTGCGAAGGGGGTCACGGCCGTTAAAGACACCATTCAAACGTACAAGACGACTCCAAGCACCTCGAACGCCGATGTATGCCGATTTTTATTCCCACCGTTATCGTTTTGCTTACCGTTGTTCTTACTAGACGTGCCGTGCAGCTGCTCTGAGTGTAGTTCAGGATTTGAATAAGATCACGGACGATGCCAAGGCATTTACTTTTTCTTTGCTGGTTAGGCGTCTCCTTCCTAAAACCCCATCAGGCTTGTAACCCCACTAACTCGGACGCTGGCCTTATTTGTGCTAAACTTACCGACCTCGCGCCCAAAATTAATGCTACGCTCGACGTCATACTCGAAGTTCAGCCCGTTTTCCAGGCTCACGGAAGAGGTCCGGCTCTGTGCTCCGACGTGCAATCCATCGAGGCCTCGTTCAAGTTGGCCCTCGCGGCATTCTTCAACAAGGTGTCTCCATTCAAGGTAAGATCGCCTTTTTCCCTCAATCATGCGGATCTAACACCTTTCGTAGGAATGTACCACTGCCGTCTCGTTGGCTGCGAGTGCTTCTCTCAAACTCGCGGCTACTAGGAAGACGTGCTGTGCCTAAATCGTTAGAAGAATGCTAGTCGATCCAGTTGATATGTATCGTTTCTTGTGCTTCGTTTAGTAAATCAAGTTGTTCTCCGTGTACCGTGCTTTGGAACCTCGATGAGTTGTGATGCAGTTTCGCGGACGAGTATCCATATAAGTTCAGTGGCGCGCATCGGATTACCTGTTACCTGAGATGAGCAAGAGAACGTCGTTTCTTCTCCGCTAGTTTCTTTGAAACTGCCACTGGCGCATACAACAACTTGTCAACAAAGGCGTTCGAGGAAGACATGAAATCACAATTCAGCACAAACTAAACATGTCTATCCATTGAAAGTACCGCACGTCGAAATCTAGGTCATCTTCTTTCGACTCCTCCTCTTCGACGACACTGAAAAGACTTTCTCCAATGGCCGGGAAACACGATGTGACAATCCAGTGCCTATAATCCTTGATTCTCTTCTTGACGGCAAAGTCAGGTTCTAGCGAATCGTTGCAAACGTGTAGCCGCATCGCGAATTGCTGAGCACCCGAGATGCTCAATGTGCTATTGAGCATGTGAAGGAGCAATCCCTCGTCTCCTTCAATGATCTTTGGAGTCTGAACAGCGGCAGATGTGGTGAGACGGAGACAGATGTCGAGTGTAAAGCCCCGAAGAAGGTCGGGGTCCCTCGGACGAGCAAAGATATCAAGGTCCCACCTCATCTGGGCCTTGACGATATTCCAGTCCTGAATCCAGATAGGAATGGACAGTGTTCTGATTGAGGATAACGACAGAGGCGCGAGATCTAGTACATAATAACATCAGCACGAATGAACATTCTGAATCAAGGACAGAGAAACCCACCCAGCCGCGGTCTAGTCATACCCACCAAATCCAACCGCCAAATCCTCCTTCTCTCCACCAAACCCATCATCACCTCCGCACTCTCCACGTCCCACTGCAAACCTATCAACTCAAGAGTCCTTACCCCTCCCAGTGGGGGATCCACATCCCTCGCCAGCACCTCACACACCTCCCTATCACCCTCCGTCTTCATTTCCAGCTGCAGCACATCCAGCTTCAGCCCATTCAACAATGCCAGATCCACGCCATACTCCTCAAGCCACCGGAACTTGGGGCGCACCGGCACGACGTGGTTCCCGGCGAGATGGAGGACCTTCAAGTGGCGCGCGGTCGAGTTGAGGATGGCGTACATATCCAAGATGCTTAATTTGCAGTTGGTGATGGAAAGTGAGGAGAGAGCGATGCGTTTCAGGGCGTGGTGGAAGGTTTTCTTGGGCGGGATGAGGGTAAGGGATAAGCCAGAGAGCTCCAGATGTTGGAGTGTACAGAAGTTGTAGAGGAACGACGCGAGAGGAAGTGCCAGGGCTTTGGAGAGGTCGTGGCCTTCTTCTTCAAGCACAATACGCTCTACTACTCCTGTGCTGATCAACCTCCTGACGTTTCCTTCGCGAAAGGCGATTTGGAGGTTCGCTATGGATCGCCCGGGGTCGCACGTCGCGGGGATCGTCAGCGTGCGCCAAATGTGATTCTGGATCACCGTCGAAGTGTCACGCCACACACGACAAAGGCTGACAAGGCCTTTCGTAGAAGCGGCGGTCCCGTCGTATTTGAGGTATTCGATAATTCTGAGCTTGAGCTCGATAGGGAGTTTGGATGCCATTATAGAGCTCGGGAACGGGAAGGAAAGGTATGGGCTCGAGTGGCTTTTAAGACAAAGGGATCATAGTTCAGGGTCGACAAAAAGACCCATAAGGAACAATGGAATGCGCTTGACAATAGCGCTCGGACCATCGTCTCTGAAACTATTGGCGACCTAATTGGGGAACAAGAAGCTGTGCAGACTGCTATTTCGTCAGTGGTACTTAAAACTCACCGAAGGGAACGAGCATGCATGTCTTCACACTGCGCGTACATCACAGGAAACTGTATCCAAGTCTTGGTCCATTGAATAGTAAACCAGCCATACCTAAATCATAACAGCAATATTTAAACCTCACTCTCCCTCTACATCACCTTCATCTCCGCAGAGCTAGAAGTCCCATCATCATCACGCTTCCAGCCATCCATCCTCTCACCAAGCAATCTCCCAGGATGCGCGCAGTTCAGAGTGTAAAACGCCAATAAAATCATAGCGCCATCAAAGATGTCTTTGGATCACACGAGTAAGGTCGAGGGAGAGAAAGATGGCGAGGAACTCACTAAACCAAACTTCGGTCCTGTTGATCGTGCTGCGCCACCCCGCTCCAAGCTCGATGGTGCGATAAAGTGCACTGTAAGAGCGTAAGTTAAATACAGACTCTGCGAAGCTCACCCACCGAATGTACAGGAAAGCCGTATCCAGCCCAAGCGCGCAGATCATAACACGCGTATTAAACTCGTACCCAGCCAGCGAGCGTCCCGTAGTGGATGACGGACATACGGGACGATCGGTGTAGTACCGCCAGAGCACTTCCGCGGCGATGGCGATATAGAATGACATGACAACTGTTTACTTCGCATGAGCCGCCGAGTGATTAATGGAAGGGAGAACTTGACAGACCAAGCTGGAACGCAATACCGCCTAGGAGGATATGGGCGCCCTATACTTGATTGTTAGTTCGGTAGATGTAGAGGAAGGGAAGAGGTGTTGGTACCAAATTGGATTTATTTGGATCGTTGGACCCAGCGAGACCTCCGCCGCCGCCTTGAACGAGGATAGCCACGACGTCCTATACGAATCCGGGAACAATCAGTACCAGCCGGGTGCAGGACTATTTACGCTTACACACGAAATAAAGATAATAGAATCTAGCATGGCAAGTAAAGTTAACGTCTCGAACATCGTACGACAAAGAACTTAGTGGACTCACAATACCTCGGCCTTAACCAACTATACGCCCTTCCCAAAATCCCCACCAAGGCTCCAAAAATCACAAAATTGCTCCCAAGCAACGGTGTCGGCCCAATCGAGAGCATTATAACCCTAAAATAACGCCCGCCACCATCGTCAGCAATCCACAAGGACCGAGGAAGAAGCATAGAAATGCACTGCGTCAAAAACGTCGCATGGCTCTCCGGATTATAGCTCGCGGCGAGACGGGCGCTCCATCCGACAATCTCCATCACGCCTGCGAGGATGATGGTCAGGATTGGCCACGCGAGGCGGTACCGGAGGGCTTGGGCGCAGTGGATGACTTTTACGAGTGCGTTCGTTAGAGGAGGGAGAGAAGAAGAGAGGCAGGGAGGACGTACGCGTGGATATGGAGAACAGGACGACGAATATGATGGTGACGTAGCGCGTTGGGGTGTATCCGTAACGGTTGAAGTGGGTATTGGCTTCTGAGCTGGGGTGGTTGACGAGGGTGAAGGCTGACTCAAGACGTGAATATAGAGATCAGAGCAAAAAAAGAAATGGGAAGCGTACTGTCGTTGAGCATAGAGATTCCGGTACTAGAAAACGAATTGGAAGAAGAACGTCAAAGAAGTGAAGCAAGATGAAAATCACACCATGTTTATATAGTTCAATTGCTGTACTGGCAGCGTTTCGAGACACTGATTCCTGGTACCGCAGCTTCGACGTCAATTCATTCAGCATATAAATTTCTGTCAAACGAGGTCCGCAGCTAGCCGAATTTTCCGAGTCGTTGTTCAAACTTGAACTTGTTATTCACAGCGATAGGAGTCAAAGATGGCCAGAGAGAGCCGGTTAATACGTTCCGAGCATGTTGCGTAGTCGGATTGCGGAGATGAAGTGAACAGCATGCAGGTAGGAAACGCCTGAAGACGACAGTCACTTGTCAAGGTGGATATTTACGCGCAGATGAAAAATAGTATGACCTATGTTGACATCCTTTGCCTCCAAGTTCGTGTAGAGCCAGCCTTTGCCTATCGAGGAGGGGAAAAAAAAGTCCCATGAAGCAAGTACTACCCCCCATTCGAAAGCTATACTTCTAGAAACGCGATGCTGGAGCTTCAAGACGCAGTTGACTGATTGTGACAGTCGACGTCTTGAATCTCTTCGTTGGCAGGAACAGCCTAGGAGGGATGATGATGGTTGAACGCCAAGACGCGTTTCTCACGTGATCGACGTTGTGACTCGACTGGCGGAACGATTGTCTTCCCTCCTACTAGAGCAGGTACCCAGGCTAGGCGACCTCTTGTATGGCGGTATTGGAATTTATGTACCATAAGTGTATACGTCTCATGAGTGTCGTTGTCGGTTTACGTTCGTCGAGGCTGTTTTCCCTCGTCTGAGAAATGGACAGCGGAAACGCCGTTGGAGCATAGAGTATAAGTATCATGGTGGCAATGTAGTTAGGCACATATAGCCTGGCAGTTAAGGTGTGCTACTCATGATAAACCAGTTCTTTTTGTGTCCATGAAGTATGTGTTGAAGACTGTATCCCCAGAATGCTAGTAGATGAGGGAACGACGATGTTTAGATAAACGCCAGGTCTAGGAAGGAGCGCACGAGCAAGCCATGGTGGTTAACAATCGGTAACTGCTGCCGGACCGCAGGATTCAAACGAAAAGGTGATGCTGGTCCACGACGCGTACACAGTTTCATTGCAGAGTAAATGAATTCGAATATAAGAAAAACGTGAGCGAGGATATCAAGCGGCGGTATGACACGTCCGTCGCTTTTCAGATATCAGGCTGCAGTCCGAGTCGGTGTGTCCTTTCTTCGAGCGTCAGTGTGGGCCTTGGGATTTGCGTCAGTAGGATCCGCGTGATAAGATCAAAATGATCTACGTACGGGCATGGAGAGATCCCAAGCTGACAGTCCGAATCCAGCCCGCGAGGTTCGTCGTAAGTTCTTTGCCCGAAGGTCTCGACGGAGTCTTCCGTCGCCCACCTAGAAATCTGAGGATCCTTTCTACGGATAAAATTTAAACAGACACTTAATCGAGCTTAGAGTGTCACCGTTCAATCGCTTCGCTTCGATAACCTTTGTGGTCGACCTCCTGGATTGCGACCGAGTAACGAGCACTGCCGCGGCGATAGCGATGTAGAATGTCATGACAACTGTTTTGTTCGCATGAGTCGCCCAGCGAGTAACGAAAGGGAGAACTCGACAGACCAAGCTGGAACGCAATACCCCCTAGGAGGATATGGGCTCACTATACAGGATTAGAATGGTACCGAGTTGAAAGGGAGAGGCGCAGTACCAAATTAGCGAGACCTCCGCAGCCGCCGCCTTGAACAAGGATAGCCACAACGGCCTAGTACGAATCGGGGAAAGTCAACACCATCCGGGAGCAGGACTATGTACTGATAAAGATAACAGAATCTAGCACAGAAAGGATTAGAACCGACATCGTCTTGTCACTGTAACAACAGAAGTAAGTGGAACTCACAATGCCTCAACACGAAAAACACGCCCCATGGCTGTACGTGTTTCGAGACACCGACCGATTGGACGGCGGTTCGTGCAGCACGTAAATTTCCGTCAAAGGAGCTCCGCAGCTAGCCGAATTTTCCGAGTCGTTGTCCCAAATTCAACTTGATATTCACAGACATAGGAGCCAAAGATGCAGAGAGCCGGTTGATACGTTCCGAACACGTTCCTCGTTAGGATTGCAGAGATGAAGGGAACAGCATGTACGTCGGAGACACTTGAGACGACACGTCGCAGGTTAAGGTGGACACAGCCGCACAGATGAAGAATAATCTGATCCATGACATCGACATTCTTTCCGGCTCCCAAGTTTGTCCAGAGCGGGAGAAAAAAAGCGTCTCGTGAAGCTAGTACCTCCATTCAAAGCTATACCTCTAGAAACGCGATACCATGGCCTCAAGACGCAAGTGACCGATTGCAGTGGCAGTCGACATCTTGAATCTCTTCGTTGGCAGGAAAGGGATGATGATGGTCAAACATCAAGACGCGTATCTCACGTGATCGACGGGTCGAGCCACCTGTGTTAGGGTTTCTCGTATGCATGATAAGTACATGTAACCTAGCGGTTGTGGTGTATTATTATTCCATGTCCTCGCTATCTGATTAACTTTTTTGTGTCAATGAAGTACACGAACTCGTCGTGAACCCGTATCGAATGGTGACTTCAATTGATGATCGTCGACTGGCATTGGCTTGGAAGTTGCGAATACTACTCGAGGACTCTACTTCGGAACAGAGACAAGCAGTCAGTTTCTGTGCATGAATAACTTCAATCAACTCGGTCTTTTCACTTCCAACCATCATTTGTGGCGTCATGTCATGGTATACTCCGTAGACAAGTGCAACATTTATGAAAGATTCTTCTTGGATGGCGGTATTGAGAAAAGCACCGCAATTTATATATCACGAGTATATACTTACCTCTTATGAGCGTCATTGTCTGTTGAACCTGTTTGCCCTTGTCAGGTTGCATCTGGGAAATGGACAGCAGTAACGCTCCGGAACGCCGTAGAATCATCAGAAGGTGTAATTTCTCCCAGTGTATCTAGGCACGTCTAGCCTACCGGTTATGGTGTGCTACTTCATCGTTTATGAAACGCTTTTGTGTCTCTCGAGTACGTGTTGAAGAGAGTATCGCTATAATGCAAGTGAGATGTTTAGGACGCGTCGTTCACGTTCAAATATTGAAGGAGATACACATGGATAAAGGCCTCGCAGGTATCAAAGCATGAGGACTCGGTATTATGATCCACGTTCAGTCGCGAGGATGCCTGGTCCGTAAGAAGGAGAAAGAGAACCTCAGAAGGAGCACACAAGGAAGCGATAGCGATCACCAATTGGAAAGTACTTACCCGACGGAAAGGTGATGCTGGTCTACGACGCGTATCTTACGTGGACACAGTTTCAAGATCGCAGACCAATATATAAGACAGACCTGGACGCTACGCGCCAACGTTGGCGATGGTACTAACCTTGTGCAAGGATATCAAGTGGCGGTATGACACGTGAACGAATGTCCGACGCTTTTCAGAGATTGAGCGGCACAGTCCGAGTCGGTGTCCTTTTTTCTAGCGCCACTGTTGGCCTTCAGTAGGATCCGCGTGATAAGATCAAAATGATCCACGTACGGGCATGGAGAGATCCCTAGCTGAGGCAGTCCGATGTCTTCGACTCCCGGTTGAGTGAACAAGGGATTCGGGACCGTCGGAAGCACTAGGCGAAGACACCCCACATGTACGAGGAAGACGCACAGCCGCGCGCTCGCGTGAAGTTGTTGACAACGATCAGCTATAATTATACTTAATCATCAGAAGACGACGCTCGATAGCCATCAGTATTCAAAACGTACACAGGAAGAGGATTGTTCAGAGTGAACAAAGGAACGAGCGCTAGCGCCGCATACGGGTTCCGAAGAGGAGCTCGTGTCCTGTTGAAACCAATTAACAAAAAGAAAACACTGCAATTAACGTCCATGTGGCTGTGCGCAGATCATGAATCGTGATCAGCCAGGAACCACGCTTTCCTCTGCAATGCCTTCGACTTGCTTACATTTTGAACGTGTCGTCCCCACCACAGGCGCCTTGCTCGCCCGCCTCGCGCCTAAATGCTCAAAGTAGTACGGACGACAGCGGCGAACTAATGCCGATCAGATCACGCGCCGGAAACAAACAGGGGCGACCCTGGCCCTTACCTCCTGATCCTTACATTTTACCATCCTTAAACTCCTTCCTCCAACGCCCACCAGCACCACACCGCTCTTTCCACCCAGTCACTCCTTCCTTATAAAATCCCCCTCCATTTCATCAAAAAGGCATTCCATCTTCTCCCTTTTCATTTCCGCATCTTTTCTTACCTCCCTTTGCTGTTAGTCTTTTTCCACACACCCCCTACTACCAACCAACACAACAACACATCTTTTTTACGAACCAGAATGTTGTCTACTGCTGCGACTACTCTTATTGCCCTCGCATTGGCCGGTGCTGCTGTCGCGGACGTGACGCCGACGGGCCCCAGTGGAAGCGACGTGTTCAAGGTGGGCGAGCCGTGCAAGATCGAGTGGACGGGCGACGCCGAGGGCAAATGGGCGGGTATGGCCATCCAGCTCATGTCTGGCGATAATTTCCAGATGGTCCCTGTCACTAGTACGTCTTTCTGCTTTTCCTCAACAGAATGCCGCTCATTTCGCGTCTATAGCTGTTGCGACAGACCAAGACGGCAACAAAGACGGCACCTTCGAGTATACTTGCCCCGCTGTACGCGTTCTTTCCTCCTTCACTCCGTGTTGATATATGAACCGTACATACAGGTAACCCCCAACTCGGCCATCTACTTTTACCAATTCACCGCTCCTGGGTCTCCCAACACGACCTGGACCACCCGCTGGACCCTCGCCGCTGCCGACGGTAGCACCACCCCTCCCGCAAACAGCACCCAGCCTGGGGGCGCCGCCATCCCCTGGGGCGTCGGCGCGCTCGTTGACGCCTCTGCTGTCGTTCCGCCGCCCAGCTTTGCTAGCTCCGCGTCCGCGTCGGGCTCTGCCGCGACTGGATCGAGCGCTGCGACGAGCATCTCTACAGGCGAGACATCGACGGCAGTAGAGACCACGACGCGTGTGAGTTCGACGACTGCAGGTGGTGCGAGTGGATCGCGGACCGGGTCTGCCGCGAGCTCGTCGAGCACGGGTAATGCGGCGAAAGGGCTCAAGGCGTCGGGCGCGCTTGTGGTGTCGGGGCTTGTCGCTGCGCTGTTCCTTTAAGCTAGGGGGCTTATACCGTTGATGATTCTTATTTTTTTCGTTTAAGCTATTTATTTCGGGTTGATTTAATCTGGGCCATCTATAGCATACTTTTCTTGCAATGCTTTGCTTGCATCCCTCCGTCGTGTTGGACCGTTTGAGGGGCGCGATGTCGCTATGTAGCGCTGGATGACAGGTTCGTGTGCGGGGTTGCTAGGAGATGCGATGCAGAAGACAGACAGGCATGCGACCAGATGTATTGTGGTGGTAGGCATCTTTTTTTATTTTTGTGCATCTGATGAGCGCTCATGGGAATGTTGTCGCCTACGGCGCTTTGCGAATGATCTTCACGAGGTCTTCGTGATAGTAATCACTACCCACGAGCGCGTTTACCCGTGTATCTCCTTCATCGTCAATACTATAGATTTGAAGCTACCAACGCCTTGTCTTCTTGGACCCGGAACAAGTTTCCATCAACTGGGCGACGCGTCGCCGTCATCGTCGTTTCCTTGCGGTCGGTACTGGTATACGTTTGGTGGGGGGACCGCGGTTTCTTCAAGCGGTTTGGTTTGATACGGCAGCAGCGCCCGACCAGCACTGGTTAAAGACGCATGACACCTTCTCCATCAAGTCGCACCGAGGATTGATCTATTCCACTGTCGGTCGTCAGTCCACGTAGCCTAGCGGTCAACTGGGCATGCAAAGGACGTCGATTGCACGGCAAATCTTTTTATGGAGCTGTGTGTTGTTATGTTTTCTATCTTGGTACCATCAAGACCACCACGGTCGTCTTTGACAAGGTCTCGGTCTGCTATATTGCGAGCGCACGTAGCCTCGCGGCTATCATGCGCTCTTTACACTCCGGACAAGTCTAGCTTTTTTTTCTATCTTTGTACCAACAAGACACCATTCTACGAGAGACTTGGTTTGGCTCGTAAGGTCATCTCTCAGAAGCTCTCGGTCTGCTACATTACGAGCACACGTAGCCTCGCGGCTATCATGTGCTATACGTCCTCTAGAATGAAAAAGTTTTGCACTACTCGAACAAACTGGAATAGGTGTGTGGGGGATGATCATCTAACGGTGTGGTTTGATACAGCCGACCACCGCGGAGGATGTCGTGGTTTATAAGTAGGATGCATGCGTGGTCTTCTCTCTCGTTTCGCACTGAGGATTCAGCCCATGTAACCTAGCGGTGAATTGGGCACTGTTGAAATCCACTTGTAGCACCTTTTTTCTATCTGGGTACCAACAAGACCAATCTCAGCCGACGAAGAGACCGTAAGTACGGTCTCTCACAAGCCCTCGGTCTACTACATTATGAGTGTACGTAGCCTAACGGTTATCATGCACTGTGTTTCCTCTACAATTGACAAATTTTGCACTACACCAACGAACTGGATATGATGCGTGCATGGGAATGCGGCGTGCGGGTTTGGTTTGAGACAGCCAACCAGCCTCACTTGGTTGTCTTTCTTTTACTAAGACGCATCTGGTTTACTAGGATGCATCTGTGTGGTCTTCGCTCTCGAGCATTATTGATCCTACTGGTCCATGTTCAGCCCATGTAACCTAGCGGTGAACTGGATGCTATATGGTGGGATGTGACATTCTGTAGCTTTTTTTCTATCTTGGTACCACCAAGAGCAGAATGGGTTCCGCACGTATGTCACAAACTCTCAGTTTGCTAACTATATTACGGGCGCACGTAGCCTCGCGGTTATCATGCACTATTCTAGATTCATTGAAAGCAGTTTTGCACTAGGGGAATCGGGACGTGAGAGCAGCTTCAAGTTGAAGAAAACGCGACATTCACTAATTCTGCTACCTACATGAGTTACATACCCCACACGTAGCCTTGTGGTTCTAGCGTGTGAGGCATATCAAATCGACCATCAATGTCTTCATGGTTTTTGGACTGTAAGGCTGGAAACTACTTGACTTATCCAATGAATGGATAAGTACATCATTACTGTGTCATGCTGATACAAGTGCTCATGGCTTAGTGGTCTATGAGGTGCTCTGAACGAGGTTGTTACAGAATGTCATTTCTTTTGGTATCAATGGTTGTTGCCGAGTCCATGGTGTGAAGTCACTGGCAATACAATTATGTGGATAGCAATGCCTGAACCAGCACCGGAAAGTCATTCGCCTCATGGGCCATGGCGGATCTTCAAAGACGCATCCTTTGACACCTACATGGTCTTCTCGCACTGAGCATTGACCACTCCATCCTGAGCCTCACGAAGCCTAACGGTTAATAGGGCATCGTGTAAAATCGCGATGAATTTTTTTCAATGTTAATAAGTATGCGAAGATGGTACGGCGTCCGGTTGCGGATGCTTTCAAACGACCATCCGCCCCGCGCACTGAGTGTCCCGTCCTTTTTCATACAGTCCCTTACCACAAGTCGGAAACATCACGCTTTGGGCCAGAATGACGGGGTCATAGCTTTTAGGCGCTATCGCACGCCTCCTCCCACGGACCCACGATGTCAAACTCGCATCAATTCCTTCTACGTGCACATATAGCGTTGTGGCCGTAGTGCGTACTAATCTATGTTTCATGGACTCTTTTAGACCATAAGGTTCCAGGGACTAGCACTTGGAAGTCGTTCTCTGGAGTAGCTGGTTCCATGACGTGACGTCCATGGTCTTCTTTGATTCCTCAAATCGCACCTGCTCTTTGATTCCACTGCCCCTACGTAGCCTAGCGGTCAACAGGGCTTGAGTAATGCACATTGTATGTGTCTTTTTTCGATCTTGGTACCACTGTAGCCTCTGAGCTCCCATCTACCAGTGCGCGACACCAGCCTCGGGTTGTGTATGCAACTACTTTCACGAACACATGTAGCCTAACGGTTACCGTGCTCTTTTAGGTCTGAATAAAGAGTTTTTGCACTAAATAATGAGACGATAGCTTTGAAGGAAAAGGAAACAAAGTACTTATGCCACCTCGCATGCGGGGTATCCCTCCAAACGTAAGTAGGTTAACACTCGACAATTCGCTGGCTACGTAGCCTACCGGTCACGAAGACTGCCTATATGTTCTTGGAGTATTTTTGGACTGCCCCACTAACATCTTCCTCTTTCAGGCTACGTGCATCCACCACGCATGAAGAGGAAAACAAATCAAACGGGCATGTCTCAGCCTGTCCAATGAAGAAAAGGGCTCTCCCGCCTCAAAAAACGGGAATCCTAAACATCCACTGTCCCGATGGTACGCCGGGAGTCAGGAACCCAATTTCCAAAGAACGGCCATCCCCCCTCATGTATGTCTAAGCATACATGGCCTAGCGGTCATGAGCTGAATGACGGCGGGTTAGATGAGTTTTGGTAGTACTCTGCTTGCTGGTCAGCGCAAGACGGGTGTGGTCTCGCAGCTACCCGCGTACTGTGCTATTTGTCGATCCTTTTGGACAGTACTAACAAGTGCTGCTGTATACATACATCTACAACCCAAGCACACATGGTCTAGCGGCCGCGAGGTGCTCTCTTCCAATTTGGCATTTGCTTTTGCAACAATGATCAGATTTTTGAAACGGTCGATTGGACTGGTGCGACGATTCTAACGAAAGATTATATTCACAATCAGATCGTACATGGACGCTTGAGAGCTTTCGTTCTAAGCAAGTCTACGCTATTTGGTCTTATCGTTCCATCTGCGCGAGGTCAGAGCCGGAAGAACAAGGAACATGAAGACTCACAAATCCAAAAACAAGCGCCACAAGACGCTAAACATCAAACCCTGCAATCCATTCGCCACGATCCTCGTCTTGAGCCCACGACCGAACAGTCCAGAGAGACCATCAGCCCGAATAACAGCTTGCGCCGCAGCGGTATATGACACCTTGGTCTGAGGAGGACGTCAGTCGCTGAAGCTAAATGGGAGCTTTGACGTACCTCGTTAACCTGTCTATACGTCTTGACGACGCGTAGCGAATTGCTGACAGTGTCCGAGATAACAGACGCCACGAATCCGATAAACGCCGCGCGAAGCAGTTTGAGGAAAAACCCGTGAGGCTGGGCTGGATCCGGTACAGGAAGGTTGGCCGAGAGGTAGTTGTATGTCGCAAACCACTGCGCCTAATCAGCAAGAGCATTCGCAGCTACTATCTGTTACGCACTGGATAATGCCCCACAAACGTCGCCGCAGCGGTCGCCCACGCGCCATACCACATCGTGCCAATCCCATACGCCCTCACCCTCCTCTTCAACACGCCCCAGCCCTTCTTACTCCCCTCCGCCTGCATAGTCGTCTTGATCGTATCGACCGGAGTCAACGTCATCCTAAACAACGCCGCCGCCGCACTCGCGCCCACCGTCTTCACCCCGCTCGGCCAATTGGTCCCCTCCAGAAACGCGAGGATCCCAGCATTCGCCGCTGTATCTCCGAACCGAGATATCGGGCCCTGGAAGAGTGCAGCGAGGAGCCCAGCGTAAAAGCGTTTAAAGCCGCCTTCGGCGTAGAGCGTGGAAGAGGCGGCGGAGAGAGACGTGCCGTAGCGGTATTGGTAGTTCATCACGGTCCGGATGGGCATGAGGGTGAGGACTTGGAGGACCATGGCTGCTGCGCCTGCTAGACCGCCGCCGAGAGCGCTCTTGAGAGCCTTGCCGAGGTCGAATTCGGTCGAGGGCGACGTGGTGGAGATGGTATATACGACGTATATGAAGAGAGCGAGGCCAGCCGACCAGAGGACGACGTGGGTGGCTGTCCATGGTTCTTTGGGTGGGTCATCTTTGGACATAATGCCAGTCTCGATATCGGATGGAGGTGTAGGTAAGAGTGGTGTCGCTTCGGTCACGGCTACCTCGGTTTCTGCTGCTTTTGATATGTCGTCCTTGGGCGTCGATGCCTCTTCTTCGTGTATGGAGGGCGGCATCGTGGTGGTGGGAGGAAGGAGAAGGACGCGTGCGATAACGCTGACTGAGCCGTCTCAGCGTCTGCCGTCGGCATCACGATCTGAGATAAGATAAGCCTCGGCCCCGTCATTATGGCGCACAATCGCGATATCGTCTTCGCATAATGCGACACAAAAAGGTTGCTGGGTAGATGGCATGAGCCTACCGTAGCCGCTAGGCTACAGGTGCTTAGTATCGTTGCACGAAGATTCAACAACCCACACAAAAAAAGGATGTCGATCTGATCACTCCTCGCTGATCTCTGTGCTCGATCTCTGTCGAGGGCACACTATCTACGTCCAACTCGATAAGATAATCTTAATCTTCTTCGCTGTCAAAAGATAGTACCTTGAGCAACTAGGGGTCAGAAGCGACTCACCTACGCGGCAACCGATGAACGTCGCTGGCAAGAAAGCCGGTTCCCGACTGATTGCGCCTGTACTGCTTAAAGTGGTATTCTGTCGCTTACCACCCTCTCATGCGATCAAGGAACCAGGACGAGGTCTATTGGCAATAAAGTAGGCCTATTCCACCGAAAAAAGATGTGTATATCATCGAGGTGGACTCGGAGACAACTCGGAGAACATGTAAAGAAAATACAGCATAGTAAAACTAGAATAGAGAAGCAGCTAAATAATGATGGAGTTCCGCAGTCTGGCGATGAGTATGCACGAAAATGAGTCCTTCGAGTGGGATATAATCGAGTCGTGCATAGCACATCGGTCGCGTTAGGTGCAGTTCGTGACTGTGCCTTGGGTCTAACAGTGGGCGTTGCGATATCCTACTGGGTGGAGGCTGCTTAGAGAATGACAGGTGGAGCAACAAGACAGCGTAGGACCAAGGCAATGGTAAAGTTATAGGATATGCAGCAAGCGGGGGTGGTAAGTAGTCCACTGAGATATATGGTTGTTCACCTATACATTCAGCCAAAGTGACGAATCTGTAGCTGCCTGGAGTTGCTGATTGTGTACGGCAGCACTGCCTGGTGCGCGGTCGTTTCTAATGGCGGACCTTGAGCCTCTCTCGCGAATGGAACAATGAATGAGAACTCACTGTGAGTTTCGTGGTTTAGCAGGTTGAAGGTTGTGGATGAGTGTTGGCTGATAGTGGACCTGTAGTAGCGGCTCTCGCTTTCAGCGACAGAGGCGCCGACCGAGTGACGGAAACTAAAGACATAATTATTCAGTCGGTCGGTCAATCTGTAACTTGAAACAACTACAGCTTCGACCGACGAGGTCTCATGAAGGAAGTTGGGGCAACGCTGATGATCCTCTCGAGGGCCTCGGCATGTACATTCAGAACGGATTAACGCTGTACTGTAGTAACTGGGGAAAGCTATGAGCTCGCAGTCCAATAGAAGTAGATATATTCTGGACTGACTTGTAGACCCACAGTCCGTCATCCTATAGGGCGAAGAAGAAACGGTCCCCACAGCCTTGCCGGCAAGGCAAAGTCCCAGATACTAGATATCCTGAAATTCTACTGAGATTTAAGATTACAAAATGAACAAAGATACTGTAACCATTCGAAGGCTCCTCCCCCTTCGACTCACGCGACAATAAGCTCAACACTGCCCAATCTGTACTAGAACAGCGACGATGAAACTTGAGTTCCGAACATGAAGCGTGAACAAGAGCGATGACGGCGGCCTCACCGGCTAGGTATCTAAGATGAGCTGCTAGAATGACTATTAGCACTTAGGTAACTTAAAGTTAAGATGGACTCGATTCACTCACCAAGGAGATATCCCGAGGGCGAGCCATGGTTGCAGACACCGGGCCTAGAGGACGTCAAGAGATGGCTCAGCAAGACTAGGTTATGTGGAACGAGTGGAAAGATACGCTGCGAGACGTGCTGGCATAACGAGAAGGAAAACTGGTGCTGACGAGGTGTTGCCCGCTTCGTGCAGCGAGACGTTACCTCGCCGGCGGGCTTCTGGAGTAGGAAAATTTGGGGGGGAGGTGGAGTCCATTTTTGGACAAGGCGGCGGGTTCACGTGTGGATTTGATTACCGGTGCCGTCAGGAGGTATCTTAGGAGCTGTCGTCGTTGTCATTTTACGTCCATTTACTCCTGACGAAGAAGAAGACGGCGATAACGCCCCAGCCGAGTTGGACGCAGAAGCTGTAGACTCATCTCTGTCCTGGACAGTATTCTGATTGGAGATGGACACAAAACGTAGTAGATCGAGCTGCCACAGCACACCATAACCGCTGGGCTATATGTGCTTAGATCTCCTCGCTGGGATCTTTTCTTCTACTATAGAAGTACCATTGAAGTACGAGTTTCATAAAAAATTTCGCTTTACTCCTCGTACAACGTCACCCATGCCCGTTAGGCTACGTGGGCTACTATACCCACCAAGACTCAGTACAGTCAAAAACTTTCCAACCACTGGTCGCATCAGGATCATACGACCTCACCGGCCCATACTCTCCATCTAAGCGCATTCGGAGGGATACCGAGTACGATACTCCCACCACCCATCTCCCGGGTTACTGCTCTTGTGGCGCTCGTTCTTGCATTCCTTTACATTCTTTATCGTTCTTTCGGTTCTGACATGGAATGATAAGGGTAGACATCCTGACTCTTCAAAGTTCAATGTCCAGTCTGCGGCTGAAAGTAGTTGCGTTCATGTAACGCTGCATCGGCTGGCTCTGAAATAACTACGCATTCATGAAAATGACCAAAAACTACAAATTCATCTTCGCCGTATAGCACATCATACACAGCTAAGACATGAGAGCTTCAATGAACACCCTCGTGATGTGTTCATCCACGCAAATGGCTTCCAGTACAGTCTAAAATAAACTCCAGGTCACTACAGATCATGGACTAGAGCCACAAGACTACATGTGCCTGAGTAAACCACGTACTAGATGGAATTCCTCAAGCATCCGAGTTGAGGTATAGTTTTCATCGACTCGTGTACACTTGCACTGACCATCAAAAAAAGTAACTGGACTTCCGGCTTCGTGCAGGGCACCCCACAACCGCTCGGCCATGTAATGCTGATGTCGACAGGCACATGCTAAAAGATACCAGAACGTATCTCCTCTTAAAGAGGAGCTGTGATCGTACATAGTACACATACAGAAGGAAATGTGTGTGCGTCCAAAATGACCAAACTCAACCCATGGCACATCGTAGCCGCTAGACCACGAATGGTACAGTGAGCACGTTGGAATGACGTTTACCGCAAACTCACAGAGCTGAGCTGGCTTGAACAAACATGCCAAACCCGACCGCATTCTCACCCGCTTTTCCGACGTGTTGCAGATTTACTTTGTCATTTGAATACCTAGTACCGCGCTGCGACTTTATTCTTCTCCCTAGAACCTCACACCATCTCCTGAAGGTATCAAAGAAACCTTCCTTGGCCTGTACTGACGTCCCATCTGAAACTACCCAGTCAATACGCAAGCTCACAAAGAAAATTGCTATGAACCCACTTTCAGCGGTACGTCGCGGGGTGTGAGAAGGCTCCCCGTCGTCGTGGTGGTGTACTCCGAGCCCGGCGACGTTTCCAGAATCTCCCGGGATACATGCCTCGAGTTCAAGCTAGTGCGGACACATTTCAGTCAGTCACTAAGGCTAACTTTTGTTTTTCATGCTCGCTGACCTCGACAGCAACATATTCGTGTACGCTTCAGAAGGGATTCAATGTTAGAAGCTTGAAGCCAGAAGACACTCAGCGCACCTTTACCGAGAAGAAACGTAAACGCAAACGGCAGCAGCATCGGAGACCCAGCAGCGACTTTGGTCAAAAAAGCACAGAAAGCGGTCGTACTACCGATCTCCTTCAGCACCTTCGCAAACCATAGACCACGACCACTGACCTAACGAAAATGCCGTTGTTCACTGTCAAGAGAATAATCCTATCCAACACGTTCTTCGTCCTACGCCAGCACGAAGTGAGATTAGACAAGCAAAGGGGAAAAGGGCAGGGGTTACCTATCGTCTTGCTCCCGTGTCCGGGTCCGTCCTCGGAATAGGAAGTAGCACAAGCAGAACGTGATGAGGAGATCGACGCCTGCGATCGTCGCGAATGAAATTGGGACGAACAGCTTCAGAACAATAACAGAGATGAGAGCGGTGTTTTGGGGTGAAGGCACGCGTACTTACCCGTGCTGCTGCGGCTGGCTTGTCGCGGATTGATGGAAATCGCAAACTGTAGATAATGAGACGAAATGTAAGGACTCGGAAGGACGAAGGTTGATATGCACCCTTGTATCACATCGACTTTGGCCTGACAGTCAGCGCAGAACTGTAATTGAAAGTTGGCACATGCTTACAGAAAGCAAATCCTGCGTGAGAGTGATAATGCGTGAGTGAGACAGTCACGAAGCGTGTCGACTGCTTGGTGGCTTACCAAGTGACGCGATTGCGAGAACGATCTTTGAGAACCGTTCAATCAATCCACGAGGGTTATCTTGTCTTGACTTACAATTAGACCGAACAGCGGTTTATTACGCCCGCTCACTACGTTGAAACGTGAGCGACGCAAACGAAGACGAGGTCCAGCGACTGACTGATGTACACTTTGTGTCCAAAGAAACTGAGGAGGATGGCATGAGACGTATACGGGTGAGACGAATGTGGGGCCTTACAGCTGAATGATCGTGCCCTCCAGGCCCTGCGAGACGATGAGTAAACAAGCTGGTCGGTGGAGAGAAGTGTAGCTCGCTGTGGTACCCGCCGGGGCCTATCGCGAGGCTCAATGTCAATTTCATCGCTTTAACGTCAGCTTGAGACACGCACGACTAAAGTTCTGCAGACGAAACGAGTCGGTGTTTGGTAAATTTCAGTAATAGTCGCACGAACCCAACAATATTCGCCAGTGCACGCACATCAGCTTGATGAATGACAAGATAAAAATACACCGCGTGCGCATTGAATATCTGGGTGCATGTTTCCAAGAAGCTTTGTCCACCAGTCAATCTTAGGTCGACAACGCCAGAACCGGGCGACGTACAAGACGACTGCAACCTATTAGAATCGTAAGACTAGATAAAAAACGTCGTGGGTAGGCGCACAGTAGCTTTTAGCCGAACCCCATCAAGTCGACCAAAGTTGGTGAAATACTGCCACGCTTGGTAGGTTACGAGACCGTACAGGCTGTTCGGGAAATGAGCACTGAGTGGGTAGGAGGGAAGATACATACGCAGTAGAGATCGTGAACGCGATAAGGAGAACGCCAAAGGTATCATGTGGCGGCCCCGATGCAGTTGAAGGCGAAGTAGGAGGAGGTGAAAAAGACATGGCACCAGTACCACGGGGAATGAGGGAAGTCCAAAAATCTTGAGCTATCCCATTGCGAGTGCTATATAAGCACAATCATTTAAGTAATGATGGACGCTGGGATGGGGAACTGCACGTTTCTCGACGGCCGCTGCCGATTGGAGGTGAATATCAAAATCTTAAAAAGATGCTGGGAATGGCATCGTAGCACGGGGTAGCGAATCCTGACCGCCGCTGGATTGATAAATACGTGGGTGTGTGGAAGATTCAGAAGAAAAAAGAGAAGCCGCCGGCATAACCCGCGGTCTCGTGATGAGTTCCCACGGTCGCGTTTCAACAACAAACGGCGAAGCGAAGGAAAAGGAGTTCGTTTAAGTACTTCAAATATTCCCGCCTCGCTTTCAACAACGACCGGTCCTGTCTCCGTCTTTATAGGTAAGAGCCATAAAGAACGAGAACATCCGAGATTAACGTAGTGCGTCGTTAGGTTGATTGATCTCAGTATCTCAACGTCTTCTAGCTTCATCAGTCTTCGACTAGCCTACTCCATTGACCTTTTGCATCAGTCCCCTGCTTCATAATAATAACCGACATCCATAAGTAGAATGAACGCCTTTGCCGGGAGGACACCTACTTATATTCCTCGGCGACGGCCCGAAACGCTGACTGTGCATTGAATTGGCTCATACTATCACAAGGCCGCCTGCACGTATATAAGTAACCGTCGGTTAATTCGCACCTCGACGATGTCTTCCCCTATCAAAACAGGCTTCATCGGTCTCTCCAAGTCCGGCTGGGCCAGCATCCTCCTCGGCCCCACCCTAATCCAAAACCCCAACTATCTCTTAACAGCCGTATCCACCACATCCGAAGAATCCGCCAGGGCAGCTGCAGAGAAATACGGAAGTGATGGGTGTCTTGTGAAGCCGTACTTTGGGTCTACCCAGGCGATCGCGAGTGATGCAGACGTCGAGTTCATCGCTGTCGCCGTTCGAAGTCCACATCATCGCGAAGCGCTTATCCCCGTTATCGAAGCGGGAAAACCGTTCTTCATTGAATGGCCCGCGGGGAAATCGACAGCTGAGACGAAGGAGTTTGCGGAAGCCGCGAGGGCGAAGGGGCTTCGTAGTATGGTTGGACTGCAGGGGAGGCATTCTGGTGTTATAAAGAAAGTACGTGTTTTGAAGCTTTGCACTGGTCGCGTCTCCTTTTGACTGGCGTTAGGTCACGGAGATCATCGCATCTGGAAAGATTGGAAAAGTTCTTTCTACCACTCTCGTAGCAATGGTCCCCCGTGAACAGCGATACTGGGGACCAGAAGTAAGCGAAGCAAACGCCGGTACAACGCTTACACCTGGAAGTGGTACGCCTATATCTTCACCAGACATGGAGCATGGCGTCTCATTTAAATATCCCAGGATCTACCCTCCTCGACATCGCCATCGGCCATCACCTCGACATCCTCATAAACCTATTCGGTAATTTCTCCTCCGTGCAGGCGAACAGCGTCCTCGTCTATCCTACAGCCAAAATCTTCGAGGCCTCCGGAAACATCATCAACTCCCTCCCCAACTCCGCGCCAGATCACATCTCATTCTCCGGGGTCCTAGACTCGGGCGTATGGGTGAACGAAATCTGGCGTGGCGGGCTCAAATCAACTCCAGGACGACAGACACTCTTATGGGAGATTGACGGCGAAGAGGGGTCGATTCGTCTTAGCGGCACGAATCCAGCGTCTGTGTTCGTCCATATAATGGATCCGCAGATGTATGTCAATGGGGAGTTGGTGGAGGTGCCAGAGGCTACTGGGCTACCAGGAATGCTTGCGGCTGGGTGGGCGGAGTTTGCGAAGGGGACGGAGGGAACGTATGCGACTATTGATGACGCGGTGAAGGTTCATGAGGTTATTGATGCCATTACTTTGAGTATAAAGGAAGGAAGGCAGGTCAATCTGTAATTTTCACGCCCGCGTAGACTATCGCACGCGGGGGCCACAAATGACAATGCCACTTCATGAGATATCTATTCCTCAAAAGTAGTTGACGACATCATTAATCTTGCCGCGCGAAAGTACCATCTCCTTCGGAAACCAGACCTCAAAGCAGCGTACCATCATGTAATTTATCATTAACAAAATCGCGCGCGTCAAGGACTCCTCCAAACACATTTCCCGGTATACGACTGTCGAGGGTATAAGAGTATCAAACCCTGTTTAGTCCACGGTCACCTAAACCAGGTCTCCCCCTCCCTCCCTCTCGGCCTCGGCCACCTCGTCCCACGCCCCAGCCCTATTCGTCTCATCCACACGCCCCACGAACCTCCGTCCCCATCTACACACCTCGACCGCCTCAGTCTCAGTCCATCTGTAGTAGTCCGTCTACTAGATGATGATCTTCCTCTCCATCGACGTACAAGGAGGAAGACGGCGACACATAGTAGCGTACCGCCTAGTCCGATGCCGATGGGAATACCGATAGCTAGACCGAGATTTCGACTTCGGCTTGAAGATGGTGGTGGGGTAGGCATTGAGGATGAGGAAGACGTGCTCGTGGTGCTGGAGCTGGTGAATGTTTGTCTGATAATCGTCGGAGTTGGCGGGAGCGACTGGGTCGGAAGCGCGGTTGATCTAGTAGGAGGTTAGCGAAGCGTCATTATTGCGCATAGGAGGGCGTTAACGCACGATTGGGTATTAACAGTCAACATGATCGTTCCAATGTCCAATCGCCCCCCAGAGAGGTATGTAACCGTGAAGATCGTTTCCTCAGCTTCGTTGAGGTTGACGACACTGACGATGGATATCGGCGGCGAGAACGTCTGTTCGACCGTCGTCGGGGTTTGGAAGATGGTGACATTGAGAGTCGCGTTTGAGTTGGAGGACGTGGTGAGGAAAATAGCGGAGGCTAAAGGACAATCAGTCTCTTTAGTTAGAAGCTGGCGTCCTCTGACGTACCATGTACTCTAAAGAACATCTGCGGAATTATACCCCCTCCTGCGTCTGCGGGTCCGAAAGTGGATACGACTGAGCCGGAGGGCGTCCTACATTCCATTTAGAGTTTAGAATCCATTTCCTAAGGTGATCCTCCACTTGCCATCCGCCTGCGCACGAGTCCGATGTGGAGACATTGCTGCAAAGAAAAGGCGTATACGTGATTGATGCATTCGTGTTGGAGATCGTGATGTTCGTTGCCGTGTTTTGCGATTGTGCCAAAAGGAAAAGATGGAGAAGGCAGAGCTCGAGGAGTACAAGGTGAGCTCGCATGAGATGCGCTGGCCACGTCGTGGAGAGAGCGCGGCGGTGGTTGCAGGCATGGACGTAAGCTGCCAGGCCGCATATGGAAGGATGGGGGACGATCTGTTCCGGGGATGTTAAATTTTAATCTCCAAGTTCATTGTCGAGAATAGAAGTCCGTCGGGATGGTTACGATGTCCGAGAGGGCCATGGCATGATGGTGATGATGATTGTTGGAATGATGAGGTACCGGCATGATGCGCACGCAACATTCTATATGCTGCAGTCAATAGTGTAGGCAAGTCGAAGTATGATGAAGCCAGAAGACGTTCAGATCTTGATATCAATCAACCTGGCGACGCACTGTAGGGGATACTGTACTACGTTAATCTCGGATGTTCCCGTTCTTCATCGGCTCTTACCTATAAAGACGGAGGACAGGCCCGTTCGTTTTTGAACGCGAGGCGGATGACTACGACCAAGTTGCCTTTGTCTGCGTCTGCGGGTTACTTGTTCATCGCTGAAGGGCAAGAGCAGATAAATATTCTGGGATATCACAGAGTCCGAAACAGAAATAGCTGGAATACCGGCCATGAACAACTTCCTCTCAAGAGTCAAAGGTCGTCGTTCTATTGGCGTCACCGTTTGTTGTTGAAACGCGACCGTGGGAAACAATCACGAGACCACCACATATGCCGGCGGCTTCTCTTTTAAAGTCTTTCCTTCTTCCACACTCTTGTATTTATCAATCCAGTGGCGGTCAGGATTCGCTACCCCCATGCTACGATGCCTTTCCCAGCCTACTTTTAAGATTTTGATACTCGTCTTGATTGCTGGCCTCCAATCGGCAGCGGTTCGTGCGACTGGCTGACTATCTACTGAACGCTGATTCTTTTCATCTGCAGAACTTTAGTCGTACGTGTCTGAAGCTGAAGCTACAGTGATGAACTTTATATTGATGCTTGCGGTAGGGTCCTGCGGGCACCACAGTGTGTACTTCGTGCCACGTACTAACATAGCTTGTTTACTCGTCGTCTGGCAGGGCCTGGAGGGCACGATTATTAGCCGTAAGCCTCCATGTTCAGCTTACGCATACACGTCTCATGTCATCCTCTTCAGCTTCTTTGGACACAAAGTGTACATCAGTCAGTCACTGAACGTCGTCTTCGTTTGCGTGGCTCACATTGAAACGTAGTGAGCGGGCGTAACAAGCCAGTTTTCGGTTTCATTTTAAGTCAAGACAAGATAGACCTCGCAGATTGACTGTACGGTTCTCGAAGATCGTTTTCGCAACCGCGTCACTTGGTACGCCACCAAGAAGTTGGCACAATTCATGATGACAGCCTGACTCACGCACCACTCTCGCGCAGGATTTGCTTTCTGTAAGCAAGTACTCATCAATCACAGTTTCGCGCTGACTGTCAGGCTGAAGTCGATGTGGTACAAGGGTACGCAACCATTCTTCCGATCCATACTTTTCGTCTCATTCTCTACAGTTTGCGATTTCCGTCCATACGCGACGAGCCCGCTGCCGCAGCACGGGTACACGTGCCTCCATCCCAAAACCTGACCGCTCTCATCTCTGTTATTCTTCTGAAGCTGTTCGTGCCAATTTCATTCGCGACGATTGCGGGTGTCGATATCCTCATCACGTTTTCCTTGTGCTACTTCCTGTTTCGAGGACGGAGCCGGACGCGGGAGCGAGACGATAGGTATGTACCCCCCGTTTTTCGTTTGCCTGCGCCTACCAGTTAACTTGGTGCTAGTGTAGGACGAAGAACGTACTAGATAGGATTATCCTATTGACGGTGAACAATGGGATCTTCATTAGGTCGGTGGCAGGGTCTTAGGTCTATGATTTCAATGGATACTGAATGATTGATAGTACGACGGCTTTCTGCGCGTTTTTGACCAAAGTGACGTCTGGGTCTCCGATGCTGCTGCCGTTGGCGTTTACGTTTCTCCTCGGTAAAGGTATGTGCGTTGAATTTGTTCTTCTGGCTTCAGTCTGACATTGAACTTGTTCCGAAGTGTACACGAATATGTTGCTGTCGAGGTTACTCTCCGCGTGTACAGGGTGATTGGTTGACGGACTGAAATGTCTCCGTACTAGCTTGAACTCGCGGCATGTATCGCGGGAGATTCTGGAAACGTCGCCAGGCTCGGAGTGCACCACGATGTCTGGGAGCCTTCTCACACCCAGCCATGTACCGCTGAAAGTGAGTTCTTGGGAATCAAGTTCTTTGTGAGCTTGCGCATTGACGGGTAGTTTGATTTCAGATCGCACGTGCGTACAGGCCAAGGAAGGATTCTTTGATACCCCTTCCAGAGATGGTGTGAGGCTTTAGGGAAAATGCAGCAGATGGTAAACGGTACTAGGTATTCGAATGACGAAGTAAATCTTCGACACACCGGGGAAGGCGGGTGAGGATGCGGTTGGGTGAACGGTGTGTGTTCAAGCCAGCTCGCCTTTTAATCGTGATGTCGCGGTAAATGTCATTCCGACGTGCTCACTGTACCATTCATGGTCTAGCGGCTACGATGTGTCATAGGGTGATAGGATCCGATTAAGTGTCCCTTTTTGGGACGAATACACCTCTTCCTCTGTATGTGTACTGTGTACGATTCCCGCTATTCTTCGAGAGAGGAGATAGGTTTGGTATCTTTTAGCATATGTCTGTCGACATCAGCATACGTGGCCTAGCAGTTATGGAGTGCTCTGTCTGAATGTGACGTTCACATTACTTTTTTGATGGCTAGTGCAAGTGTATACGAGGCGATGAAAACTGTACATCGACTCAGATGCTTGAGTAATTCCATCTATAGTACGTGATTTACTCGTGCACATGTAGTCTTGTGGCTCTAGTGTGTGGTCCGTGAATTCCAGAGAGAATGTTTTAGACCGTACTGGAAACCACTTGCGTGAATGTACACATCGCGACTCCGTTTATCCAACGGCTCATGGCTTAGCGGTCAATGAGGTGCTATTGAGACATCGTCCCCCAGTGTTTTTTAGGCATTTGCATGAATGCCAAGTTATTTTAGAGCCAGCCGATGGAGTGTGACATGAACATAGTGATTCTCATGAAGGGGTAGTATACTGTTCACTAGCGGATTGCCAGACATTGACAAGTGACAGCTTTCATTCCGAGGATGTCTACCCTGTTTGGTCTTATGGTTCGAACCAGAACAAGAACAAGAATGTAAGGAAATACAAGAACGAGCGCCACAAGAGCAGTAACGCGTGGCTGGAACAACGCAGGCGTCGTGCAGTGTAGATTAATACGACTAGTGGTGGGGAAGATGATTTTGACTATTTTGTTGACTTGAGTCAAGTTTGAGGGTATAGTAGCCCACGTAGCCTAACGGGCGCGAAACCCGGGTGATATGCAGCAAAGTATCGTGAAATCTTTTATGAAGCTCAGTCTTCTATCATAGAAGCCAAAGATTTCGGAGAGGAGATGCTCTCATGAAGTTTGTTACCATGAGTCTAAGCACATATAGCCCAGCGGTTATGGTGTGCTGTGATGGATATCATTTATCGTTTCTACCGCTTTTTGTGTTCATCTCCAATCAGCAGTACTGTACAGGACAGAGACCGAGCACTCAAGATCAGCGTGGACCTTCTTCACGATCAGGTGACCGCGCTCGGGGGATGTAGCCAAACAGAGACAATTCATGACGTGCCCTGCAAGTGATCCGCTGTTCACGACGACGTCCTGGACGCGGCGGACGACGGCGACGACGAACAGCTATGTCAGATGGTTCTAGGTGTGTATTCGGTCTATTTCTCTGTTCTCCTCTAACGTTCTTGATAGCCTACGCCAATCTTGGTATACGGCTTTGAATGAGGCCGAGGCGCATTTTCATGCTTTATTAACATCGTCATCGCCGAATGAATGGAAGCGGGTGTCGACAACGGGGGCAGGAGAGACGTCGCCGAACAGGAAGGGAAAGGCAAGGCTACTGTCTAGTCCGGAACTCTCCGACGTTGTGGTACATCGCAAGCAAGGCGAGGACATCTACCGCCTCATTCTGGAAGTACCTGCACCCGACGACTCGGTGACACTGGAGCCATGGGAGACGGTGTTTTCTGCGCCAGAGCTGCGCAAGGAGTGGGATCCCGCCGTTGTCGATGCCCATCTTGTGGAGACACTCGACCATACCACGAGGATATGTAAAACGAATTTTACGCTTGGGTGGCCTGCAAAGTGTGTTATCCGCCATAACGTGGTGCTATGCTGACTTGCTGCAGCCCCCGCGACGCCGTCACGATATCGCGCTCGTTCCGCGACTCTACCACGTTTATCGACGTCTCCACTTCCGTCCCACGTTCGCCAGAAGAGCCTGTATACCTACGACCCTCGCCTCCCTACGTGCGGTCCAATGTCACGCGTATGTGGCTTTCCATCGCTATGACCCATCTAACATGGCACAGTGTTCGCCTGGTGCATACAGCACATTCCCCAGGGGAAACGTCTCCGTATTACCTGCTTCTGGCAGCACGACCTACGCTCGGTATGGAACATTGGATCGTCCTCCGGTATCGTGCAGCAGCTGTCAACCATGGTCCTTGGTCTGTTTAAGACTGTCCTCAAGCGCGGTGCCAGAACACCTAAACTCATCGGATATGGCAATGGGGTCACGATCGAACGTGTACGCTTCCAGATGGACAGGGAAGCCCTTACCGTGGATTATGCCATTATTCCAGAGGACGACGAACACGAACATGCATCTTCTTTCCCCGACTATGCCAAGGCTGTAGATGCGCAGCAGCCGAGGCGAGAGCCGCGTACTGTCGAACTCGTGCTACCTGCCTCTGCTGGATGGGACGTCCAGGTATCTCAGAAGGGTTCTTCCCCCGAAGTGGAGAAGCTCCCATGGCAGGCCCGCGCTATGAAACGCAGCTCATATTCCGCTGGGCAACCTCACGACCAAATCCTCCTCCGCCTTTCCCATGTCCCGCTCCTCGACGAACACTCTGTGCTGAAAGCTCGACTTGTAATCGAGCTATCGGGCCCTTCGAGTGGACTAAGGATCAATGGTATTCCTCATGCCATTGCCGATGTCGAAGAACGCAGTTCGCCCACATACGCGCCACCAATACTCCCCGACTTCCCTAGTACAGCGAGCTTGAGTTTCAACACTTCCGCCTCGTCTATCAAAACCGCCGCTTCGAGTATAGCCTCAAACAATGTTATTGCTCGTCCGCATACAGAGCGTACACCTGCCGCGGAAAAGTCCATCCTGTCAAGGGTTAAGCGAAATTACATATATTTCTCGTCACTGCTTCAAGAGCCGGAGGCCAAATGGAAACGAAGTAAGTTTTCTTCTGTCTTTGCTTGCTTGGATGTTAATCAGCGTATACAGCCACGGAGGCTCGAGGAGTGACCATTACGCAATTGGATTCGATTGATCCTACGTTGGTGGTGTATAGGGCTGAGGCTACTTTTGTTGGCGTTGGGCTTTGGGATCTATATGGCGCGATTTCGACTCCCGGCGCGCGGAACTACTGGGACAAGCAACACGAGGATGCGGTGCTTCTGGAGGACGTAAACGATTTGACCGAGCTTTGGCATCTCAAGACTAAACCCGCATGGCCTGTCAAGTAAGCCTCTTCTTCTTCGCTTAGCAGCGGCTTTTATTCACTTTGATTTCAGTGGGCGGGACTCCGTTGTTCTCAAGACGGTCTACAAATCGCCCTCTACTATACATGTCTTTGCCTTTTCGGCTGACGAGCCACATCTGTTCCCTACCATACCCCCCGCCGAGCCGAATGTTATTCGAACGCAGGTTGATTTGCAAGGGTGGGCGATAGAGGCTCTCTCTCCGACCACTACCCAAGTTACATTGCTGGAGCAATCCGATCCCAAGGGATGGACGAACAAGACGTCTATCCCGAACCAGATGATTGGCGCGTTGGCTGGGATTGGCGAGTTTACGATCAAGTGCGGTGGACCGCCCGTCATGACACGGCTAGCTGGGGCGAAGGCGAACGAGATTCGGTATGAACACGAGCGGATGAATTTCCGCGTGGAGTATGAGGTTTCGTCAGCAAGGAACGGGAACAGCGAAACTGCTGGAGATTCCGCGAATAACTCCATGGCGAGCGCATCGATGCCGATTGTAGAGTGTGAACTGAGGTGCGACGTGGATACGTGGGCGGCCTCCCTTGACATTGTCATCGACCCACCACCGCAGTCTATCTCGGCTTTGCGGAGGCACAAGTTGAGCGGTGAAGGCGGTGGTCTATGGTTGACGATAATCCATGATGCCGTATTTGTGGATGATGAACGACTGTTGGTTATCGTGCGGCGGGGACCAGGCAAGGAGAAAGGCTTGGTTATGGTGAATGGGGCGAAGGTGCTGGTGGACGTTGAGGAGCTGCCGGAGCATGAAATCAAGAGTTTGGCGAAAAGAAAGCGGGTGAAGCCGACGAGGATTCCGCTAGATCAGCCGCCGGTGGTGGGCGTGATACGGAGGCGGAGGGCGGAGTGGGATTCAGGTGTGGGAGATGAGCCTGGGAAGGACAAGGAGGAGGGCCCGAGTGTTACGATCTCGTCTGGCTGGGCGTCTGCCCCGAAGATATCCAGTCCGCTCTCGAGGTTTTTCACATTTGGGGGTGACTCGTCGCCTACGCCTACTCAGTCGGTTATTACGCCTGCGGAGCTCGCCCCGTCGTCATCGAAGTCACCAATGCAGTACGCCTTGGATGCGCTGGCATGGGTGCAGGAGACGCATTTGTCACTGGAGTCTGATGCGCAGAGCTGGGTGTCGGTGAGCGAGAAGGGAATACCAGTGAAACGGAAGTCGTGTCCAGACATCTCGCCCTCGATACCCGTGCACCAGAGCGAGAAGATTATAGAGGGGGTCTCGGCGGAGGAGCTTGCTCCGTTGATCATGGACAAGGATTGCCGGCTCAAGTGGGACGAGCGTTTTGATGGGGCGACACCTCTGCAGTCTTTTGGTGCGGAATGCCAGACGGTGTTCTCGGTAGGCAAGGCGCAGTTTCCGTTTAGGGATCGTGGTTTCCATCTGGCGGGGATAATGGCGAAAACGCATGTCGCGCCGTTGATGTCGAGGCGGAGTACGGGCGATGCGAGCGAGCTTGGGAGCCCGTCGAGGAATGCCACCTATTATGTCCAGGCGTCGTTCAGCCCTGACTCTGTCGCCGACTTCCAATCTGCCATGTATAACCCGTATACACTACCAGTGGGACGCGTGTTTGTTGATGCGTGGGTGCTGGAGACGCTGGATCCGTATACGACGGAGAATTATGCGATTCCGTCTTCACGCTGTACGCGCTTGGTGGCGGTGGATTATGCGGGGTCGATTCCGACTGCGATGAACTCGATGTTTAATGCGACGTTGGCAAGGGCGTCGTTGGGGCTGGAGGCGTTTGTGAAGGGGGGGATGGTGCCGATACCGATTACGCGGCTGCCGCCTCCCGGGCTGCTGTTGGCTGATAGGAAGGCGGACCATCCGGTGTTGGATGTGCATTGGAGGATGAGGCGGAGGGATGGGGTGAGGACGTTGGTTGCGACGAGGTATTGTCAGGAGACGAGGTGGTATAGGAGTACGATTTTGGTTGGGGCGAGGAGCGAGACTACACCGAGATCATCATCTAGTCGGACGCCGACGGAGGGGTTGCCGGCTACGATATCCGAGACGCTTGCGAGTATTCCTGGTCTGCCGCCTTCTTCGTCGTCGTCGGACTCGCCTCTGCTTTCGTCGACTGTCCGACATAAATCTTCTAGTGCGAGTCTTTCGCCGTCGCAGCCTGGTGACGGAACTATTCGCGGACGGTCATCTTCGGCGTTTACGCTCAAGGGCGAGCCGCGGCAGATCACAGACCTCCTCGTCGCGGAGCTCGTCGTCGATGCGAAACTCTACCCGGACGGATACACCGTTGTCCTTCGCTCGCGGACGCGCAAGAATCCCTCTATCATCGACCTCGCTGCGGAGCCTACCCCTAGTGCTAGTTGCATACTCCCGCTCATCTACACGATCCATACGATACCGCTGTCGCCGCTGCACTCGAGCGGGATGAACACGGGGAGCCCGACGCGGCATTTGGTGCGGCTGACGCTGCCGACGGCGCAGTATGAGGTGCCGACGGTGCTGGACCCGCTGACGGGCGAAACGCAGAG
>QLPD01003800.1:0-11806 GCA_003314085.1 Hymenopellis raphanipes
ACGCTTACCGAGGCTTGAGTTGCAGATGTCGGCGTTCGCCGCTGGGATTGTGCTCGCATTAACCATGTGGGGCAATAAGCGGGAGGGCTGGTCGATTGAGAAGGAGACGGAGGATATCGAGCGGTGCTTGCGGGTGCTGCAATCCACGGAGCGAAGGTGAAATCCCGATCGATTTGCGTTTCCATGAGACTTACTGCCAATCATTATAGATGGAACATATCTGGGCGTCTGATGTGAGTGCGCTCGACACTGACCCGGCGGTTAACGGACTGACTGATGTGTGGCAGTGATATCTTAAAGACCCTTATCAGTGATGTGAGCGAGTCGACGATTCCGACTGAGCGGCCGGCGCAGGACGAGATGGAGTTTGCGCTGTCTGGCGGGCACCCGGCGCAGTATCATGCGGTGGGGGACCAGTTTATGGGGGGCGGGCACCATGCGTATGATCCGTCTGCGTTTGGGTTTACGGGTGGGTGGCCCGCGCCGGCTGCGCAGATTCCGACGACGTATTCGCCGGAGATTCTGCATGAGGGAATCGCGATGAAGGATGGGACTATGAATGTGTGGTCGAATACGCCGATGGGGTTTAGGTAAGGTTCTTTCTTTATCGATGTGTTAATGTATTGACACTTGCGTAGTTTGGCTGATTGGGACGCGTATGTTTCTGCTTTTCCGTCTCAGTAGTGGGTTTTGGGTCGCGATTAGAGTCGCTGGAGCTGTAATTACAGCGTTGAGGGATTATTGTAAGTTATATATGTAAGGGACATTGTACAATATACATACATGATACTATTTGTCGGCTTGACAAGTGAGAGTATAATTACAGAAAGCGTATCAGTACAGGTTTCGTGGCCATTGCGTTTGATCGTCTGGGATCATTCCAGCTCATGTCGTCTGTCAGGCGAAAGGACCACGTTAAAGCAAACTGGCATACTTGACCATCATCCGTGTATTGGACCGCCACTTGAGAGCCTTCGAGAATGCTGGCCCTCACTGTGCATGTGGTACAGTTTATCGACTACCACGTAAACAATAAGATAAAACACTTGGCAGCGTACGACTCAGCCCGAGAGCCGCCTCGCCTTTCCGTCTTCGTTGGCAGTTGGGCGGATCATCCCGCGGATGCTGCCGCTGTGGCGCGTTAAGAGATTACGCATGCACCTTGTAGATTTACGTCTCGATTAGCATCAGTATTGACAGAGTGATGTAAGGTATAGATATGAGAGATAGTGTACAACACAGCTACACGATACTTCTTTCTTGGAAATTGTGAAGGATGTAGGCAGGATAAATTACAAGAAGCTTATAAACACACTACGCCGGTCATCTCATCGGAGGAGCGCCTTCCATGTCGGGGATATAACCGCCCCAATCGTTCCAGCTAACATTTCATACCGGGTCAGACAAGAGGCTAAACATCAAAAAGGAAATAGTATACGGACTTGAACATCATCGGTGTATTGGACCACGACTTGAGCGCGTCATTGCCGGGGTCGTACAGCATAGACATATCCGCCTCTGCTTGTGCAAAGTTGATATCAAAACCTGGATCATCACTCAAAATGTCGATGCGTGTGGGAAGGACGCCAAAATCCGCCGTCGGAGGAGGAGCAGACCACGACGGCTGAACGAAAGCCGAGGGTACATCCGCGTCCGTGTTCGCGTTCGCACCGTAATCTACTATCTGGGGGTGGGCGTGGGGGGCACGCTCCTGTGGCGCGCGGCTCTCCTGTTCAAAGGAGAACGGCAAATCCGAGCACGCTTGCAAGCTGTCACTATTGTCTCATTATTACTAACATCGTGGTGCACCCCGCGTGAAAAAAGAAAGCGGTATACGTACACCAACCGGCCGCATATATTGTACCTATACGTCAGGCAAATCAGGCACTATGAACGGGTGCAATAGAGAGCTCGGAAAACATACCTCTTCTCCGATGAATCGAGGACGCGCATACATCGATATAGGTCTTCAGCTTCTCGAGGTTGCCGGCCCTCCAGGGATTTCTCCTTGCTTTTGTTCCACATGTTGAGACTCAACACGATTCCGGATGCGAATGCAGCCATCTATGTTCCATGCGTGCGCGGTCAGCAGGACCGTCGTGCGAGAACGAAGCGGATCACCCACCGCCATTCCGAAATACGTGATCGGTCCCCGTTTGTGGCGAACCTCCAGGAGACGCGCACATGATCTCGCGGCGTTGGTACAGAGCGCCAAAGAGGGAAACGAGAGTGCAGAAGCACGACTGATGAATGGCCGGTGGATCTGGATCTGCATGTTGTAGTACGTGCAATACAGCACGGCCGATTCGTCGAGGAACGGGTCAGGATCTCGTTGAGGGTCCCAGCGCACTGCACATGGTAAACTTAGCCAACGGCTCAAGATGACGAGAAGTACGTACAATACGGCGGTATGGAGTCGAACCACTTGTTGAGCATGGAGTCAAGAACCGAGACGTTGCTTTGCGCCCAGTTGCCAACCAAGCCGACCGCCTCCTTGGACTTGCGGATCGAGAACAATGTCCGTACGGCGAAGGACATGATTTGGCATAGCTTGATATGCAGATTCACGTAGTGTATCCGAGAAGGTTTGCCATAGGGCTGTGTGAAAGGGACTGCCGCCTCCCAGTACTCGTCGTCGCATTCTATAGGCATTTCAACGTCAAAGCTACGAAGTATTGTCAATCAACGATATTAGTCAATAAAAAGACTTACTCCTCATCACGGATGGCAGACGGTCTTCCATGATAGAAACTCGTATGTCGGTCTAGTATATATGAGCACCTTTCGAATCTATGAGAAATAATCATTAAAAATGTGCAAGGGAAACGGGTCACCAGAAAGCCCTCTTCTTCAATTCGCTCTCCACCGTTGGTGGCCCCGGGCGAAATCGGTGATACCCCATTTCTATGCAGTATCGCAGGCCAAGCCCAGCCTTTGTCCAACTCACCTGAGGTGCAGATGTTCCGAAGAGATACTCCGCGACAAGCTGAAATCGATCAGATATCCTGTCCTAGACCGGGAACACAAAGCGACGTACACAACATTCTTGCACAAGGAGCAAATTTGGATGCTCAAATGGTGACCGCGGTACCATCGTCACCTGGACGAACCATTTCCAGCCAGCCGAGAGCTGCGGCGCGCCCTCTAGAAAGACGCGCGGGTCGTCGGAGAAACGAGCACCCAGCGCGCAAACTAGAAGTGCAATAATCGCAAAGGCGCGGTCGTGGAGGTACCGCCCAACTGCGATATCGCGTCGGAAAGTTGGTTGATGTAGTAAGGGCAGATATCTATGGAAGTTGAGAAAATATAGGTCTAGGAGCTGAGCAAATAGGTCTGATTCTGGAAAGGTGAACTGCTGATGTCGCGTCAAGGTCGCTAGTTCCCACTAAATAAATAAAACGCGTTACTTCTAGGAGAGAGTGCACATGAATGAGAAACAACATACATGCTGCGTATCCCAATTCTTGCCATGCTGTCGTTTCATAGGTTTCGCTGGTGGATCACCGCGCATTTCTAGCACCTTGCGCATAAAGTACAGGTTGCTAGAGGGTCCAAAGTAGTTGTCAGAGATCCCAGCGAGGCGGAGGTTCGCGATTTGGTCCATGAGCTCGATGTACTCCAAGTCGGCTTCGTCATCAATCCCCACTCCTTCCCCACCGCCGCCGACATCGGAGGGAGGAGAGGCGGAGCTTTGCGGCGATTCTTCGCTGTTCATCTTGCCTTCCGGCTGGAGCTACAAATCATTCTGCGTGAGGTCACACTCCATGCAAAGCGGAAACAGGACACCAACTTGTCTGAGCATTGCCTCGAGATTGGCCACACGTTTCTCCAGTGTCGCGACATACCTTAGTAATAGTATGGACAATGATGAGAGGATGATACAGGGCCGGAATTACACTGCAACTTACGTGCTCTTGGGCCCGCGTTTCTAACAGAGAGAGGGTCAGATCTAGCACAGCAATGAGGTGAGGTTCGCGTCACAGACCTTTACAGGATCTCTATGCTCACAGATAATCCCCAACACACGACAATTGGTACAACAATTGTCGGGCATATTAGCGCTGTCACCTAGATAAACAAATATCAGAAAATGACCAAGAGGATCGACGCCAGGGATTGACATTTTGCTGCAGGTGATATGACGATCAGGCAAGAAAGGGTAGCAATTAAGGATTTCGCGTACTTTTCTTCTTTCGACAGGCATCGCAGGCGCCTTGCAGACGCTTGCGCTTGGACGGTCCAGCGCGAGGGAGCCGGTCAGAGTCACTTTCGTCGGAGGACATGAAGCAGCACTAGTGGGGGTTTGAGGAGAGGTTGAATGATCAAGTGGCAGTGCAGCTGCTTTCGAACCGGTTTTGATCGGGGCTCCGGATCAGAGACGCGTACTTGCTGCGCGACGGTGAACTGGGAATGTGAACGAGCACTAGAAGCACGAGACCACGTAACTCTACCCCACGCGGCGACATAATAGAGCTTGGGTTGATGTAAATGTACAAAGAAGATTACTTGTTCATGAATGGGATAGTTACAATATACAGTAGCAAGTACAGTAGTAGATGTACTTAAAATAATGCAAGCACGTTCAAATTTAAAAAATGCCACAGGCATGCGTAAGGAATGAATGAAAGTCGAAGGACGTTGTCGTACATGCCAGTGAGGCCAAACTAAAGCCACCGGAAACCATTAAATTATACATCAGAGTGATTAGTACTGGGGTGCAAAAACACATTAGTGTCAAATTTCGGACTCTCAGGAATAGACTTGGGATATCGCTTTGACGAGATTCGAACAGGCGGACTCTTCCGCTGGTCGAGCAGCGCTCGAGTAATAGGATACTCCGTCCCATCAACGGTGGAGAACCGATTAGATACCCGTGAAGGAAGCACCTCAGCAGGCGGCTGAGGCCACGGAATGTCGTACAGTGTCGAGATCGTCGATACTGCGTCCTCAGGGACAGACGGGCGACGTCGATAAGTCGTGGTATCCGGGTCTGGGACAGACGACGAGATGGCCGGCTGAGGTACCCAGGGATCGGGCGAAGGCGTGGCGCGCATCTGTGAATCCAGCGGAGGCGGCGTGGGGTACGTCATAATTGGGGAGGGTGACAGAGCGGTGGGACTCGGGCTCGTAAGCCCCAAGGTTCTCGCCACGGGCGACTGCAGATATCTGTACGTATCCGCAGCAAAAACATCGTCGTCCGAGCGCCTACCGTCGTCAGTTAGAATAGAGAGCGGCTTGGGACGTGATTTTTTCCCTGGTCTAACGTGCAGCATCTCGTCCCATCCTGAGACTAGTGCAACGTCATGCGGCTGGGCGTGAAAGTCGGAAAGGGAAGCACCGTTCCTATGACTGAAGTAGTGATGAGTCCTCCGCATCAAAAACCAAGAACAAAAACTCACACGGTGGGAAGAAGAATATCCTGGGAAGGAGTACGTTTCACGAATCGGGCCATGGAACTGGGTATCCATTTCCCAAAATCCTCTAGCTTCTTCACTTCAACCACAGAAGTCATGATGAAAAGGAAAGATATAATAAACACGCCGAACCAAGCCGACTGAACGACGCGGATATTATCGCTAACATCAATCATGTTCGTCTCTGAATGAGTGCGCGCCCAGGATGTCCAAGATGATGAGGTCCCCGTCGCGCTGACCGATATGGACGTGGTCGTCAATGACACGATGGTGATTAAGATGGACGCCACAAGACGACTCCGAAAACCGATAATTGAAAAGTCTGATCTCGTCGCTAGATGATGGGACAATTCCGCAGATGTCTGCTGATACGTCGAGTGAATGGCCCACGCTAAATAAATACAAGGTGAGATGGTTACATCTGAGCGTTAATGGGAGGATCCTACTAACCAGAAAAGGACAGCGCCGCCATGCAGATTATCACAGAGGGAAGGGTCATCATCACAGCGCTCAGTGTCGACGGATATATGGAGACAACGCAGCCGAAATCCTTCACGATATCGAATCGATGGTCTTGTACAATGAAGTCTGCCGGATATTAGTGTTTTGTCTTGCTTGAAGGTGAGACTGGACGTACGAAGAGAAATATAGAATATAGGAATCAGGAAACATAATGTTATATCATATATCAGGCGCATCTTCTTCGTGTACTTGTCGTCAGGCATAGATCGTGTCGATGCGATACGCTCGAGGTCAACAGATATCCCTAGACACGCTCCGGGTAGAGCAACATTGGCCGCCAGAAGAATCCGGGTTACTGTAACGATTTTCAGCACGATATCCTCACCAACGGAGATAGCGCAACACGCACCAATGTCGCACCATCCAGGGATATGCACGTTGGTATTGTCGGCCCAGAGAATGGCATCAACGCCATAAACAGCATTGCACACAACCAGCCATAGCGCGAGCGCGATTATCGTTGAATTATTCCAAAAGGGACGATATAATAGAATTAGAGATATGATCAGGACGGAAAGGAGCGAGAAGACTGCCAATTCAGCGTGCATAGTGGCGGTGGCGGAATGGACGGGATGGTCGAAAGGCGATCCGCCATACTTAAAGGATGACGGCGTTTGCAGAGAACAAGAGAAGTACAAGGACGCTCAAGTGAACAGCCGTTTTCGATACAAAGCACATGAGGGGCCGAGTGTTCTACTAGCGCACATAGCTTACATGTTATCTCCAATTGTGCGTTCGTATGTCGCCTGTTTGGGCTGCGAATAAGCTAGTGCCCGTATATGGAAAAGTGAATGGACTCACTAAAAAAGGTCATGAACTGTTGAATGTGTCGTCATAGGCCGCTTAATTGTGCTTAAGCTGCTCTCACGGCGTTTAGAACACTGTGGAGAAGTTCGAGATAAAGAAGGCCTTGTGCTAGAAGAGGCCGAACAAGAGATCCAGATTCGGGGCCGTACGCGCGTGAGACAAAGCAGGCTTGATAGCGATGTTTTCCCTGCAGTAGATTACGTGCCCAATGGTCTGTTGGACTAATTTTCAGCAAAGTTTGAGCAAAGTCCTTGGTGGAAGACAGAGAGGCGTCCGTGGGAATAATGACACGCGTTGTTGAACACAGCCACCGCCTGCAGACAGTTGCTAATCATGAACTTCTCGAAGTTTCATGCATTGCAAAGCTCCACCTCATGCCAGTCTAGCAGCGCGTTCGAGCTCCTAAGAATATTCATAGGTAGGAAATGATTCGCGCAGAATAAATAACTTAATGAAACGAAGCTCCAGCCATGTGGCGGTTCAATTGTCGCGAGGTCTATTTCATACAGGATGCCAACGTAAAACAACGATACAAATACAACAATCAATGGGTGGAATTCATGTAACAGGGCGTAAGAAGGTGTCACTCGTCAAGAAGACAATTTACAGTTTGAATACCCATCTAAGGCATGCAAGCAATGCTACCCACGCAGAAATCAGGTATGCCACTAAACGACACCGGCGAAGGGTATTCACTGCTTGTCATAAGGTGGTCATCCTGTTCGCCTGATCAAAATCGGTGTTTTGGATAAAGTCATCCCACTGGGCAGACGTCCACGTCTTCACCGGCATGACCTGGGCGGTGCAAAGCGGGACCCACGGATGGTCGACGCGAGGAGAAGTCTGGTACGCGCGAAGAACGGCAATGTCCTTTGCTGAGCAACGCGCTAACACCACGTTCTCTGGAACGAAGCCAGAGGCGATAAGACGGTGCAGCGGCTTTGGCGGCATCGGTATTAGGTAGGGCTCTGTGCTCCGAACGCAGTACGCAAACTCTAGGAGGGCAGTGTAAACGTTGAACGTTTCTCGGGAGCGGAGGGGATTGGGGGATATCGCAAAATCGCGGACTTTGATGCCGAGAGTGGCAAGGGTGATGGCGTGGGTGTCGGGATCATATGGGGCTTCTTCTTCAATAATTTCAGTAGGAGTAGGGGAGGTGGCGCGGGGGATATTCTGTATAAATGTTAAATATAAAATGAAAGAAAATATTCAAAGTACGAACCTCTGGACGAGCAGTGTCGTCTGACATTTCAACATCGGGTTGATCGGAAGCAATGGGAATAGCTGAAGACGCTTGCCCAGCCTGGGCTGGAGAATCCTCCAACATACTAGTGAGGGTGCGAGTAAGACCACTCTTGGTGCCACGGATCAGAGTGTTGGAGCGAACAAAGGGGAGACTGGGAGAAACGGGGATTTTGGTAGAGCGGCTGGGTGGCATGATGTTTCTGTACGAGGCCAACGACCGGGTCTTTCGCAAACATGTTCCCTTTTTATTAGGCAGGCGTGGATGCTCGACGCCGAGTGTGGACTTTTGTGTCCGGACAATCATAAAGCGTTTTCCTATTGTTGTACGAATTGGGTAATTGTCGTTGATGGCCCTCAAGTGGTAAAGGAGGAAGCTTGAAACCGGTGGATTTCGTGGCTCTGGTCGTGAATGAGGGCGGGAGCTCGTCGGCGTACTGAGTCAAGGAATGTCGGTCCACCCCGAGTAAGCAGCGTTACCCGAAAACGTGACCGTTTAATCAATTAATTCAAATTCCGACCAGCCCGGTCCGATGACTCCGCAAAACTAACTTGGCCACACCGCCCACAATTATATGCAACCCCCTCGATATTGAATAGCGCCACCGGGTTTCTCCGTTAGTGGTACACACAGGGTCCATATCATGCTTCGAACGCCAAGGGGCGCTTCCACCGAAATCAAGACCAAGTCTCACTTAATCGCGACGAGCGAGAATGATCGTTCCGTAGGCATACACTTTTTCTAAAGCTCGTTTGCTAAGAGTGTCTGCAGGCTAGCTTTGACATGGGTAATTTCGCTCTCTCTATCCTTCCGGTCTCGTATTTTTCTCTACGTCGCGTACAAATGACGAATACACCACCCGCTCAACCGTAGTAACTGGGGGCGGGGGTAGTAAACTTGGCTGTTAGGAGCCTCGGATGTGACGACGTGTGGTCTCACTTCCTGTTCGGCGGACTTGCACATGATTATGTGCGTATATAATCTCGCAGGAGAAAGTTATCTGCACGTTGTCCTACCCTCAAGCCCCACGTCCAGTACACAGTATGAGCTGGGCTACTGAGCCAGAAGGTTACTACACCATCACCCGCAAAGGTCCCATCGATGTCGGATTCACGACTCAGAACCCGTGGGTCTCATGCCTATTCGCGTCAGACTGCATTCTGAAGCATGAATTCCGCAGCTTTGTGCCTTTGGTCACCATCAAGAGCCAGCTTTGTTTGGGTTCCTTCGTCCTCGGGTTCTGCGTACGCTCTAGTCCATTCTCAATGCGTTTTCGATATCTTACTTGAATTTGCAGATCGGCTTTGGTTTGTTCGTGATCTGGGACGCATTGGAGGAAACGCGACGGGCGCGACGGGTGCGTTTGCAAAAACGCATTCGTCGACTTTGTTAAATCCTTCGCAGGCAACGGCGTACATCGTGATGATTTGGTTGGAAATCATAACGTACGTGTCTGTTTCTTGCTCATGACTATCACTCACTTCGCCTCAGCAACATCATTTTTTCTGTACGTTGCTGATGTGCACGTTAACTTTTTAACGCCAACACGCATACAGGTCCTGGCCTTCTGCTATCTCGTCGCCGTCGTCGCGCCCAGTTTAGCCATCTTCCTTACGCTCAGCATCTGCTGGATCATTCAGGTAAGCTACCCATTCACTTCATCCTGCACTCCTACCTCATGGACGTCTGTAGGTTTGGTGTCTGATGTTCATTATCGTTAATCGGGTTTGCCTCCTTTTGGACCGGCGACATAAAGCACGTATCACGCGTCCTACACGCGCGTAACCTAACATAAACGATTCGTTCTTCAGGTCATCCTCAGCTGCATCGTCGCCGCGGTGCTTCTCGTGATTTCCATTTCGACGTCATGCATATGTGGGTTTCTCCCACCAATTTCCTTGGTGTGTGGCACGCACTGACGGTTTCCAGGGACGCCTGCACAGCTCCAGATCACTTCGACCTGGATCTCGGTACGTGTTTCAATGCGCTGGCCACCTGTGTACTTATGATTTCAATAGTTGAACAAATGGCTAGTTCTTGATTTCCATCGCTAACCGCCATTTCTTGACCTCTATTCTAGGTGGGATTACGTCGAGAAGAGCATGTACCTTTGTGAGTGGTTAACAGTGTCAGATTAAACAGACCTCTAACAACCGATTCATTCAGGTCTTGACGTGGCACTTAACTTCCTGTTCATTCGCACTGTCAAGAAGCGCATCGTTGAGCATGGCTTGAGACAGTATGATTCCGTCATGGCGTGCGTTCCAGTTTTGTGCCAGTTTGAAGTTTACTGACCACATCGTCTAGCTACAACTTGACGCTTATCGGGATCTCGTTAGCTATGGATGTTATGCTGCTATGCCTGACCCTCATGCCTAATTACTTTGTCTACGCCCAGGTATGCATGCCCGTCACTATTTCGGTAATACTTCTTAACCATAACCGTCTAGTTTCATGGTGTCGCCTACATCGTCAAGCTGCAGATGGAGATCATCCTCTCCCGTATGTTTATTTCTGGTCTTCATACCCAGGGCTCATTGATCTTTTAGGGTTCCTCTGTTCCGTTGCGCGCGCAATGGGAGTCGATGTGTCTTATGCGCAAAAGTCCGACACCAACACAACATACCTTTCACATGCACAGCAGGAGTCTACTGCCCCAGTGTACGATCCTCACATTCTTCTACTGTCCCTTCATCTCATCTAACCTCCATCATCGTACCTAGCGCTGTCCACGTCGCGACGCAGGTCTTCACGCACTCCGAGCGCGCGCTGGACGTTCCCAACTCGAAGCGCGACTCTTCCAACAACTCGGCGGAATGCGACGACAAGAACTCTCAGACCGACTCGCGGGATGACCGAAAACGCCGGGAGTCCTCGAGGTTTGGTCATTCAGACTCGAAGCACGATATTAAAGTAGTCCCTTTGCCGTTTGTCCCGCCCGAGTATAGCGACTGACTCCCCACTCGTTTTCCGACGCCGCCGTTAATTTAATTTCTACATGTAATACCACTCGTTTGTCTCCCCCGGCTTTTGACAAAGTCGGGTTGTATGCTTTCCAAGATATGCTCTATACATTTATCAAACTTGAGGAACGTAGAGGATGCTGTAGACGCCACCATTCACGAGCATTCAATTGTCAAGTTACCTATCGAAATAGAGAACTGTTGGGCAGCTGTCAACTCTTGATATCCTCCGCATCACTTCTTTGCATTCAATCAGCTGCACGGTCTACTGGCCACACTTTTCCGGCACCTCCAACCATGCTGGATGAGTCCCTGCCGAGTTGCTTCGGTACAGCTTTAGCGACGCTGACCACTATCTTTTTTTTTGGTGTAGACAGTCGTCCTTCACAAACTATCAGGTTGATCTACGCCACAATGATGCAGTTCGGCGAGTTCGGACCATGGTCTACATTATCGCTCGAGGCGGTTAAGCGGAGGCGTACTGGGTAGTTTGTACCTTCTTTCTGCCCTACATTGAACGGCGTCTGAATGTGTCTGATTATGCGTGTTTTTAAAATCATCTTGTCCTAATCGTCAAGCATGAAGTCTGTTTTATCCATCTAAGTAATAAGTACTATGGGGACTGTGTTTGACAGTGTAAAGGAGGGGAGATGTGGCAAGGCTTGAAGTAATGGAAAAGATGAGGGTCTGCACTAACTGCTTTCTGACTTTCGACGGTGAGTCGCATTAAAGAGAGCCTCCAGACTACGGAAATTAACTCGCCGGTAAACAACGAAGAGCGAAACTCAACACGATGTCGTGTCGTTCCTCGATTAAACATCTTATCCGATATTACGCCACCACTTCGGAAGTATTTT
>QLPD01003803.1:0-16770 GCA_003314085.1 Hymenopellis raphanipes
ACAGAGCCCTCAAAATGAGTTCATTTTCGAAAATGAGCAAAATGAGCGAAATGAGCATTTACCGAACAGGCTCTAATTAAACCCTATCAAAAACGACCTCTCCTTCACCTTCGCCAACCTGGATCACCACGTCTCCTGATGCACCCCAGAAGTTTCCACGCAGAGCCCACTGACCATCAAGCCATTCCGCTACGTAGCGAGCATCCTGTCCAGTGATGACGTCTCCCTCCGTCACCTCATCCATGTTCGTTTCGAAGCCCTCTTCGCGTCGTACATCCCAGTTCGTCCAGATCATGGACGCGTTGAAGAGATTGCCGTCATAGTGCTGCAACAAGATGTACTTTGCCCAGTATCTTGGGTAGGGTATAACTAAAGCGGGCGCAGTCGAGTTTCCGAGAACTTCCTTAATGACTGGGTGGTTGACAGCAGTGGCGCAGCCCTCGGAGGGGGAAGTGTCGATATAGCAGGCGTTGAATGTGCCATAGGCAGGGTGAGAATAGGTCCCTGCCATGTCAGCATACGGCGTGGAGGGATCAGAGGGATTTTCGGGTATGGTGATTAGTTGGTAGGCATCCGCGAAGGTGGTTTGAATTAAGAGATCTCTGAAGATTTAAAAGGTCAAGGAAACGCCAAGTCGCACGGAGGCTCAGTGCTTACCTGGGCTCCCAGTCAACAAAATCGAGGCCGAGCAATTCTTCCGTGAGTCTGTATTTGATTGCTTCCGCCACAAAGTAGTCGTTCTCATTATTGGTTAGCACGATAACACCAATGTTATCGTTGGGGTAACGAGCAACCTGCAAGAAAGAACATTAATCTAGAGCCATAGTGAAGAAGACTTGCATACCTGCGAGTGGAATCCGGGATTATGCCCGGTATGTTCGACGGTGTCGTGACCACGGTAAGAGAAGCCCCATTGCGCACACCCATAAACTTGAGGGCTCTAACAATGCACGTTAATGAGTACCGAAAAGGAAACGATTGAATTTCTCACTAGTTCAGGAAAGTCTCCAGTTCCTGCCGAGACAGAGACACCATTCGCAGCATGCGTAATGATGTCGCTGGAGACAATCGTGCTGTTAGAAATAGGATCGACGCCGCTGTTCATAAGCATAGACAGCCATTTGACCTGTCCGAAGGGTTTATACGGGGAAAGAAAACTTGTATCAAGAAGGATTACTGACCATATCTCTCGTAGTCGAGAAAATTCCCGCTGCGCCAGCCCAGATGTTTTCCTGACCAGGACGCAACATGAACGGAATGACCTCGCGCGACGTTCCTGGTATTCCGAAAGCCTGGTCGCGACCATGCTGCACAAATGAATTCGCCAGCAGTCCAGAGCTCTCAGCCTCTTTGACAGAGTACGTGGTAGAAGTCATATTCAGAGGCTGGAAGAATTTCTCCGCGACATACTCCTCGTACGTTTGAGTCTTGGTGGAGTGCAGAACCGTCAGGTGGGACAACGACTCGTACATAAGGTTATTGTACTGGAACTGCTGACGCAGCTCTGCCGATGGTTTGAGGTAACGGAGTTTCGAGATCTGTAGTAAAATGAAATATGGTCAAACACCATAATTACGAGCAGGGCAGGGGGGGGGGCACGTTTACTTACCATCTCTCCAACTCCGCCATCGAAAGGGCCACCAAAGTATTCATGCGCAGGCAGTCCAGTACGATGGGACGCCAGGTCCTGGAGATTAGCCCCGACGTCGATCACCTCGTCCATCATACCCCAAAGATCGCCGAACGCGTCCCTGGCTTTGGTAGTCCAAGTCATATTAGACTCTTGGAGAACTGTCCCCACAGCGAGTGTGGTGAAGAGCTTCGTGTTGGACGCGATGGAAAAGAGGGTATCGGGAGTGACAGGCGTTCCATCGCTCCTGGCGATGCCATAAGACCCAAAGTCGGTTTCCCAGGTAGAGTTCGTCTTTTTTATGACTCCCACAGCGATACCAGAGGCATTCCACCGTTCGAGGAAACCTTGGATGTACTGGTGGGTCTCGGAGGTGATGAGGGCACCATGGGTCGCGTGAAAGAGTGTGAGGATGGAGAAAAAGAGCGACAAGTTCATGAGTGAAGAAAGGTAAGTTTGCGGATGCTCAGCCGTGGACGCAGCATGTTAAGTACAGGTCTACTGTAACCCCATGCAGAGAAAGACCCTACTTACCGTGACGGTGCTGACTACTTCGTTACCATCAACGCGCTCCAGGTGACCAAGGCGCGTCCGAAAATAAACCAGGCGGCAGGCAAGCGGACGGTAAAGCGTGTTGGGTTCATTTCGGCAAGTACGACGATCTGGTTTACACGTGAGAGCCCCTGCAGGACGCACTGTGGCGCAACAACCTCAACAACCTTCTTCTCGCGCCCAACAAGGGCTGCGTCTACACCCTGTTATACATAACATTCACGAAAAACAATATTCACTGATACGTCTCAGAACGAGACCACTGTGGTTCATACACCTTCCACTAAATGTGGAGTCGGATGGACAACCGGTCGAACTTGAAGCTTCAAGGCTTAGTCAAGTCTCTATAATAAGTCTCCGCGGTCCTGAAATGGACGAATGGGATGGAAAATATCTTGGGGAAACTTCATCTGAAATTGTGTCTAATCCGAATCCATGAGTTCTGCAAGCTCCCGTTCCTCGTCTTCCGTCATCTGGAAACCGCTTTCCTCGGGAACAGGTGGCATCGGCGGGACAGCCGGTACAGATGGGTTTTCGCTCACAGGAGGCGGCGGCGGCGGATTCAAGAGTTCTCGACACGAAAGAATAAGTGGAATGACTAAACCAGAGAGTGGACCCCTTACCAGCTAACCTCCACTTGCGCAACGTGCCATCTAAGCTTGCACTGACGACCCAAGGCTCCACTCTAATCTGGCCGTCGTCTCCCGAGGTTGTACGCATCCATAAACGAAGTTCCGTAACATCATGCCAATGTGCATCGACGACGCCTAAGAGATCTGGTTCTTGCAACGATGAAATGTCATAAGATCGTATGGCGTCCCCAGCTCCCGTTATCAGGTATGGCTCAACGAGGTCTGTGAGAGATATCGGCAGTAGACATCGAACAGCAGTTGGATGTGCAATCAAACGCGGTATCTTGTCCGCCTCCGAAGCTGAATTCAGAGCGACTACTTGTACAGTCTCATCGGCAGATGCTGTCCTCGCCATGTGAGCACCCTTAATAGACGAAGACTTGGGAACCTTCTTACCAGTCCAGAGCTGATCATTTCCATAGTACATGTCGTTGATTCTGGTTCGATGATGATTCAGCTCGTATTTCAGGGAGCTTTTCCATCTGCCGTCTGTTTTTTGAAGACTCCATACTTTGATAACACCCATTGTATCGCCCGTGCATAATTCGAATTCTGTTGAGGACACGGCACCTGCAGCAAGACACTCGACTGGTCTCGTATGGGATGAAATGGAACCAACGCTAGTCAGAGACTGATCAGCATCGATGGTAGAGAGATCCCTAATGTATCGTCAGCCTGTATCTCAAGTGATTCACTGCGAAAACGAACCAGAATCTGACGATCTTATCTGAGCTCCCCGAGATCAAAAGTTGTAGACTGGGCACGATTAAGAGGGTTTTGACGAAGTCCGTATGCCCTTCCGTGGAGGAGACGAGAGCTTTGGTCTGATGCCGTTAGTTGTCGTATGCACGGTTCAAGGAAGCCTTACATCTCTATCCCAGATTTTGATCGTCTATAAAAGTCAGAATCAAGTACATATATATGGTGAATCAAAACTACAAACCGTGTCCCATGAGCCAGAGAAGAGGTAATTTCGACCATCTCGCTCGAAGAAGGCGATAGACGTTACTGGGCCTGTGTGACCGCGGTATATTTGGAGTGTTTTCCCTGTCTAGAACGCCTGCTCAACATAGGAATATGTCTATGAAGTCACGATTGAAGCACCTCTAGATCCAATTTGCGGATTACTGTGGTATTCTCAGCAATCCAAGCATCGTTCTTGAGGACATGAACGGCTAGAGCTTTTCCTGGAAGTTGAATTGGAGAGCCGATGTCCTTTGTGCGCTCTGCTTTCTGTTTGCGCGACTACAAATGACGCGTCGTCACCAAGTTTTCGAGAGAGGAGTGACTCATACATGATCAAGGATCAAATGTGCCTCAGAGACCATAAGATTGGAATTGTCGACATTAGACATTTTGCACAAGGGTGGCGGGACGAAGAGAGGGTTGTGACGAAGTAGCGGTGCCGAGTGAGGGAGGCCTTGCCGGTCGGCAGGCAGTTGCAAGGCACAGGCACGACAGATTATTTTCCGCTACTTCGAGTCTTCGACACTGCTATATCAACCCAAGCTTCAAGCTGCGCCTTACGATTGACTTGCAGCAGCCAAGTGTGCAGTTCCATCATCCCACGTGCCACGCTGTAGAGCGTACTCTTAAACCACCATCACGACGACCTACCCACCCATAAGGGCCATAACTGAAGGAAGCCTTATTTTAGACCGTGTAGGTTGTATAGAAGCATGATGAGTTACTCAATTATCGTGCGATGGACAAGGAGATTTTGTTCAACTCATTCGTCGCGTTGTCGACTCGTTGCAGGGGAAATAAGGCGCACAGAGAGGACTCCGGAATGACCTGTATGTAACTCCCGAGACGAAATCCGTCGCAGTTCACATATTTTTATCATCACTATCCAACAAAGTTAAAACCTCTCAGCCAACAGAAGATCATCAGGACGTCTGGATGCCGATGGCATAATGACCGTCAATCTCGACAATGTAAGCGGTGCGTGTATGGCTTCAGCCTATCCAATCATTCCGAAAACTCACTCTATTACGTCTGGGCATTCTTATTCGAGATGCATGGCCTTCCCATCGGTGAGTGTTGGAGTTTAATACTTCAGCAATTAGAACTCACAAAACTTCCAGCAACCGTGGTTCCAATTCAGCCAAAGCTCGTCATAATTAGTTAGCCTCAATCCCGGCGTCCTGCCCCATGGTAAACTGACCATCGGATGATCCTGACAGAGCACGTCGCCTGGCGTTTACAATAACTTCGCCGTGGAGATTTCGTACCTCAAAATCTTCTTCATCACTCTCCTTATAGTTTATCGAACAGAAGTCGCCGTTTGCAGAAGACCGTGTGGGTGTCACAGTCGCGACCTTAACGATATCGATGGCTATGGTGGTGAGGCGCGACTGGGCGTCGTTTCTGAAGCCAGCATGGTGTACCCGTTCTGTTTGCGCGCCGTTCATTTCCTTGAGCTCCCTGTCCCCTTTGAATTGGAATACAACGGCACATCTCCGCGCATTGCTTCTTCGCCATTATGGACGAAGGATAGAATTCGAGGGTCATCGGATTGGTGCTACAGCTTATGACGTAGAAATACAGTGCATCTAGTGGATGTATAAATAACAGAAGAATAATAGAAGTGAACAGAGTTCAGATGACTGCGTAGGCGGTATTGCCGATCCAATTGGCTTGTGGGTCGCTTGCGAGACCAGTTGCAGGAGTAGGTATGCCATTAATAGCGCAGTGTTCTCTGTGTGGTAGAGGGCCCCAATGGTCGGTTGTGACATCGACAACTATTTCGGACTGGAAGTTGGGAATGTGGTCGGCCAAGGGCTTGGGGGGCGTCACTGCAACACGCAAGACGTACTACATGGGGATTAGGGCGATGGAGAAGACGATAAGACAATGTAGACGTACCTGAACGCCGATAGAGTCTACGTTCCAGGACGTTTCTTTACCGCATCCACCCGCCCGGATATATCCCCTCAACAGCCGGACACCTTCAGCAAACTCGTTCTGATATTTAAGAGTTCCCGAAGTCAAGACCCATTCGTTGTGCTGCAAGCCGTCCGGATCGTCAGCTTTTGCACCACCGGAGCCCTTTTTCTTTGGGCCAAATGTGATGCGTTTGAGAAGGATGACGCGTATACAGCGGGTCAACAGCTTGGCGAGGGCTGGGTCACTCGGGAATACAAAGCTGATAGCGAAGGGTATATCTTCTCCGGAGCAGTATTGCAGCGGGTGGGGTATCGAAAACTGGGATCCCGTGAGCTTCTGGGAACAAAAGATCTCGTGCTGGTACTCACAAAGACGGATTTGGCAAATGAAGCAAGAGCTAACTTGCATTTGTTGTTTGCCCATGAAGGGACAACGGGAATGGTGTGAACACGGTCGAGCCAGTGCAAGTATAGGTCTGTCTCTTCGCTTAATCGCGAAGGGCGGGGTATCACGGACAGAGGAGGTTCTGAGGGATGGGATTTTGGAAGGTAGTACACGGGTATGACTTTCCTGCGAAACGGGATGAGTATGTAATCTTCCACTCTGAAAGCACCCTGACATACGTTTCGTGCTTTCTCATCATATTGCTCCCTTTGTGCACCATGTCGACTTTGATGGAATAAGCGACTTCCATAGCAGAGCCATAAAAGTAGCAGTTGTAAGACGGAGGTGTGGGAGCAGTGCCGCCACCGGGAGTGTTTATTTCGGTGGGAATGGGAATGGAGAAAGTGTGATCCTCGTCCCAGTTGAACGTGGATCCGCAACACGAGACGTACAAGGGGAAGGTACGCGATAGAATGCAAGATGTTGTATCGCTGGATGTTCCACGATACGGGCGGAAAGTAGTCAAGCGTCCCTCGAACTAATAGTAGCATTCAATTAGAGATTGCAGGATGAGATTAGAAAGCGCACTAACCGAAACTGTCACGGCTTCGACGTTCTGGCGTTGGTCAAGAAATTTTACGGATCCAATGACGGTACCATTGAGACCGTAGCTTGGAGAGCTGAGGCCCCAGATATGCGGTCCCAAGTCAATCTTCATGTGTTTTGTTTCGCATATCCAATGCTGGGTGGAAGAAGAGATCTCCGGCGCAAAAGGTTCGGGATGAAGAATGATCTCAGACGCTCCGGGATGCTCAGAATACGTGGGCGACAATTGTGAGAGCTCCATGTCGTACGTAGGGAGATGGGTGTCAAGATGGAGGTCCAAATCCATGGTGCCAGATGGTGGTTGTGAAGCGGTTTCAAGAATCCGATACAAGAGGCTTATAAGCTCCAGAAATACCAAGAAGAACAGAACCGGCGTGGCAGCGGCCTAGAAGGAGGGGAGTGGATCTTCCATTTGGCCGCCTAGACCGGCCGCGCTTTGAAGCGGTTATCGGGAAAGGTCGGAACACAATTTGAAGATTAGCGTGAGTGCCTTAGATTGGCGTATCAATCATGCAAGGCCAGCGTAAGCCCTCATGCATTCGCTACTATGGTGGGCGCATTAGAGACTTTTTGAGCCTTAGGAATCCAAATGTGGCGTTTCAATCTCCGTCAATTCATTCCGTTGCTCGGATCACGGCATTGCAAGAGCCGGTCACGAGACAACCCCAGCCCCATACCCCACATTCCCGCCGCGTCCAACCGTCATTCGACCAGTCCAGCTCAAAATGACCGCATTTCGCCTCGTGAATCCTCTGCAGATGCGCTCAAAGAGCATTGCCTTCATTGGTCTGGGACGCATGGGTTCTGAAATGGCGTATAATCTCTTTTCCAAGACTTTTGCCAGAGAGCAGGATGCCCGCTTCATCGTTTGCGACGCTGTTGAAGATAACACGTACAAGTTTTGCAACAACTTTGCCAAGCAGTTTCCTGGCGCTCAGATATCGATTGCGCAGACGCCTTTAGAGTACTACCGACCTCTTTTGAAAGACATGTGCACTAATGCGATTGTCTAGGGCTACTCTTTCTTCCCGGACTCTGATAACCATGCTGCCTTCCACGCCCCACGTCAAATCTGTTTACGAAGAAAATGTTCTTCCGGCGCTGGCCAGTCTGTCTCCCGATATTGCTCATGAAACCCTTGCTATTGACTCGACTACTCTTGATGTCTCTGTTGCTCAACAAGTCGCGACCAAGTTAAATGGACTTGGTGTTGCTATGGTTGATGCACCTGTATCTGGTGGTGAGTTTAATGATATTTGGCGCAAGGGCCAATTCGATTGGATCCATCCATCCCGCTCGACTCCGGTTGCTCTTTCATATCGGTTAATCAGAATCGCGTAGGTGTCACTGGCGCGAAGGCGGGTACATTGTCCTTCCTCGTAGGAGGATCGGAAGAGGCGTACTTTCAGTCTCACCCAGTTCTGTCTCTTATGGGTCAACGAATCATCCATTGCGGTCCTTCTGGTGCGGGACTTGGTGCTAAAATATGTAACAACGTGAGATGAGATATAGTAATGCGCTCATGTTGTGGCTAACGACATACAGCTTATGTTAGGTGTGCAGCAGATAGCGACAGCCGAGGCCATGCTGCTAGGGGAGAAGCTTGGGTTGGATCCTGTTGTCCTGTCGAGTGTCATCAGTTCATCGACTGGAAATTGCTGGTCGCTGTCAGTCAACAATCCTGTACCTAAGGCACTACCGGACCTTTCGCCGCCTTGTGAACGCGATTACAATGGCGGATTTGCGTCTAGCTTGATGCTGAAGGTGCAGTTGGAAACCTTTACCCGTTCTTACCGCTTGCTCTAATCGTCGTAAAGGATTTGCGCCTTGCCACAGATATTGGGCACCAGACGTCGACAGCAATGCCGCTTGGACTGGTTGCCCAACGCATATACGCGGATATGATAAACGATGATCCCAATCTTGAGAACAAGGACTTTTCGTCTGTATATCAGTTCTTGTCTAAGAAGTAAAAGAAATGTGATGCTCTTGGTAGTGGTGGAGCAGGCTGAGAGGGGGCACACAATAACCTAATAACCTTTTGCTTCCGTTTGGTTGAACTTGATTGTGCAAAGTCCCTGAAAACGCATTACATGCAAATAAGGGGTACCGCTAGAATGCGGACGCAACATGAAATTGAGGATCCGGCTGAAGATGGGCATGCTAGATGCTGACTAAGAAGCGTTTGCCTAAGTAGACTGTTTTGACAACTTATCCTCCTACTTTTATCGTATTACTATCTTTACTTTTCTGGTTGCACAGCTACCGCCAGCTTTACCAGCGTTCTTTCCTTTTCTTCAGCACAACGTTGCGCACGATGGCGGCCAAGAAGCCCAGTGTCCTAATCTTTGGTCGGTGTCTCTCTCTCTGTTTAGCTTTTCCATCGCGCTCATCGTCGCTTGCAGGTGGTCTCAATACTTACTCGCGCGCGCTGGCCGCCCATCTGGTCCCTCTGGAAGGAGAACCGCTGGTTTCAGTGAGTAATACCCCGGATCCTACATCGACATCGTCCTCATATCGCTCAACAGCATGCGCGCATCATTGACAAGTATTCGGTCGCCCCGCCCACGACGTTCGTGTTCTTGCTCTATACAGCACCTATACGCACTAATATTTTACAGCTATCTCGGTGCAGACTTTCCCAAAATCCTCGACAAGCCCGAGGTCGACTATAAGCAGGCCAATCTTACCGTACCATGTGGGTCACCTTTTCTGGCTCGCGACGACCTCGCTCACTTGTCGACAGCCATGATTCCTTCGCTCTTCGACCCACCAGAGGGAGAAGACCCTTACGATTACGTCTTCGACTTGACGGGAGAGGTTCGCCAGGACCGTACGGAAATGGTAGGTCCTTTGTCTCGACATGATCTCATTTCATTTCCGTCTTACATGACCGCAACTCCAAGATACAAATCACAACGACATGCAACGTCGCACGAATGCTCGGCACTGAAGCTGCGAAACGCAAGGTCAAGGCTTACGTTCGCCTTCAGATGCCATTCTATGACACCGCGAGCAAAGGCTCGTTTGATGAGAAACAAGATCCTAAACCATCAGGGACTATAGGAACGTGGTGGCACGAAACGCTTCGGATACTAGCGGGCATTGAAGAGTGCGTGGTGAACCTACTGTTCGCGACTATATGCTGAATTCAATAGTCTCAACCTGGTTATACTCCGAGTGGGACTTGGATATGGTCCCTATATCAATTACGGTATCAGTAAGTGCCTCCCGCGATCTGTCCATCTGCTGGGATTGAATTTTCTCAAAGTGCCTTCGTTCATCACCGTGGCCGCCGTATACGGGTACATGAAGAAACCTATGAAATCCTTGTATGCTCTCCGCTCCTGTTAGCCCTATGTTTGTCTCATCTGTCGCTTCAGATGGTCACCGGGAAAACATCCCAATCACACCGTGCACTCGGAGGATATCGCAGGAGGGCTGTGGGCTTGTGCAGAGTGGATGGGTCCTCTGGGAAGGAAAGCCGCTGACGGCGTGGCAGGCGAAGAGATTCCTTTCCACAATGAAAAGAGCAAGACGAAAGAAGTAGAAGGCATGCCACCACACGATAAGAAGACGATTGCTCCTCTGTTCAACTTGGTAGGCCATTAATCTGTTCCGTCATTTTGTTCTAACATGTGCAGACCGACGACTCTAAAATGACGCTACTGGAGACTGGTCAACTCACCACTTCTTTCTTTGGCATAACCTTTGAATTCTTCAACTTTGTGGAAAACACACTTTTCAAGGTTGGTTACAATTGTTGATAGTCGGCATCAGATCCTGACGTGATTTTGTAGCTGAAGGACGACATCGTTGAAGATATCAACGAGCTTCACGTCGGTGCTTGGACTGAGATGGTGACGAAATCGAATCCTCCGTGTCCCCATACACCGCTGTCTGCATACATGGATCAGTATAACTTGGAGAAGATTGTCGTTGGCCTGAGCAACGACAAGATCAAGGAGGTGGTTGGATACAAGCTCAAGCGGCCGAATTACGACCATGAAACGATCAAGGATACCATCGAGAAATGGAAGGCCGAGGGCAGCTGGCCCGTTCTTTGAGGACTAAGTAAATCTTGTGTGGATTGTATTCGTTCGGTTTCGGATTTCTACTTGCTCTTTCCCTTTCTTTATACCTATCAATTGCTATCTACCTTTTTGGTCTCCCACTATACTATAGTCGCAATATAATACTCTTTCTTTTTACCAAGTGCTGTCGACTGGCTGTTACGTCACCGCCATTCGTGTCACTTTGTCGTGTCTGATCAATTCTCTTTATTTCCATCTTCCATGTCGACGCGCCGGACAGTGTCCCAAAAACATGTCTTGTACTCTGAAATTCTGTCGGTTACGTCGGCAATGCGCAAAAATTCGCGGTGGGCGGCGACAACGTACTTTATGAACACAAGAGCTTCCGCTCTGGGCAGCAACATGGGTCTCCGAATGTCGACGCCGGTACACGACGTTGAGAATAGGCGTAGCCTGAACAAGGAGATTGATCTCATGGCTGGTTTCCAGGAGCTCAAGCGCGCGATGCGTGACGTTGAAGGTGTGTACTGTGGCCAAGGCTGTGGGGAGCACGGCTGAACAAGTTTTGTAGATGTATCGAGCGTTCCGTTACCGTCTATCCTCGGTCCTTTCTTTGCAATTATTCGATCACCGCTTTCTACTGGGCCCATCACGTCCGCGGCGCTTTCCTCTCTTCACAAGTTCTTTACCTGCGGTATCATTTCGACCAGCTCCGTCGACCTTGATGCAGGCCTCGTCGAGCTCAGCAGCACCGTGTCACACTGCAAGTTTGAGCCTAGCGACTCTTCTGGGGATGAAGTGGTGCTGTTGAAGATCATGGCTATCATTCAGGACTGCCTGTGCGGATTCGGAAGTGTCCTCGGAGACGTGGAGGTTTGCGAGATGTTGGAGACAGTCTTGACGACAGCGTGCCAGATGCGTCTCAGTGGTACGCACATTTCATATTTATTCACATTCCGTGCTAAAGACAGAACAGAAACGCTAAGACGGTCGGCTGAGTTTACCATGAACACTCTCGTCCAAACGTGTTTCTCGCGTCTACACGTCCTGGATGCTGCCTCGGAGGAGGAAAAGTTGAATGCAAACCTTGACGAAATCGAAGGAGAGGTCAAAATGTCGGTTGCGACCGATGATGCATCCAGCACTATCGGCGATGACGCATCGACATCAGCGCCTGAACCTCCCGTCTCAGCTGGGCCGCGAGTTCAATGTAAGCATTAGGGTTCTTCACGGCGCACATGACTGATCAGAGAGTAGACGGGCTCCCATCTATACTAGAACTCTTGCGCGTCCTGGTCAACGTGCTAGATCCCAATGATCAGAAGCACACCGATTCAACGCGTCTAACCGTCTTGGGAATTCTAAACACCGCCTTTGAAGAGGCTGGTCCTCGAATACCTGACTTCCCCTCATTGAAAGCCCTTATCATCGATCCCGGATGCAAATTCCTCTTCCAACTTGCACGCTCTGACAACACCTCCGTACTTCATGCAGCTCTGCGCACCATCTCCACCATGTTTGATACCATGCGACGTCATCTCAAGTTACAGCAAGAGCTCTTTCTAGCTTTCACTATTGACCGGCTGGCTCCTCCTCTTCCGACACCCAAGCAACTGAACAAGAGAGCTACGTATGCTGGCTCACCGCGACCGGGAACCCCTGCACCGGAAACACCTTTACTAGCTCCTGCCGAGCCAGAGAAGGATAGTAGCACGCAATCGCGACCTATTGTCCCTCCGGCTCAAGGACAAACTCGCGATCTACTCCTTGAGACCTTAAATCAGATTGCCAGACATTCAAGCTTCATGGTGGACGTGTATACCAACTACGACTGTGATATCAACTGTGAAAATTTGTTAGAACGCCTGATTGAATTTTTGACCAAGGTGGAGATATCTCTTCTTTTGTTGATCAGCTCTCTGACAGCTTTGTAGTCTGTGTATCCCATTCATCACCATGATCACTTGGACATCCAACAACAAAATGCCCAGTTTCTCTGCTTGGATCTTTTGTTAGCATTTGTGAATGATATGGCCAACCGCGCGCAAGGCGTCAGTTCTACAATTTCTCTGATCCTTCAATGTGTACTGATGGATCCTTAGGCTTCTCAACCGTGGCCATCTGTAAGTCACTGTCTGCTCGGGTACTTCGTCATCGTTGACCAGTTGAAAGGAATATCCGGCGCCGGAGTCACTTATGCAAATCAAGTCGCAGAAGAAACTAATCTTATCCGCCGCGTCGAAATTCAACGCGAAACCCAAGGCTGGTCTGGCCTTCCTGGAGGAAAATGGGTTAATCTACACAGATCTATCTTCTGAGGTGTCGAAAGCGCAAAGTCTGGCGAAATTCTTGAAGAGCTGCTCTCGTTTGGACAAACGTTTACTGGGAGATTTCATCTCAAAACCGGACAACATTGAAATCCTGAGGGCCTTCATCGGCTTGTTCGACTTCAAGAATGTGAGTATCCTATCTGATGTTCATACTATGACTTGATTTGGCTTAGAAACCTATGGCGGACGCCATGCGTGAGCTGTTAGAGGCGTTCCGACTCCCAGGAGAGGCTCAGCAGATTTCCCGCATTACGGAAACATATGCGTCCATCTACTTTGCAACTCAGCCTGGTAGGTATTCATGACTATCGTCCGTAGCTCTCGCTGACTTCTCGTTATAGCTGAAATCAAAAGTGAAGATGCTGTTTTCGTACTGGCGTTCGCTGTCATAATGCTGAACACTGATCAGCACAATCCACAAGTTCGGGTATGCTCAACCATACTATCTGCGTGTATTGTTGCTCACCCGTTCCAAAGAAACGAATGAGCTTCGAAGATTTTCAGAAGAACTTGAGAGGCGTCAATAACGGCGGAGACTTTTCGCCGGCATATCTGGTTGGTGTTGATTTCTACATCACTTGTGCCAGTCCTGACATTTACCAGCAAAACATCTACGACTCAATTCGAAAACACGAGATTGTCATGCCTGAAGAACACACTGGCCAGCTCGGTTTCGAGTATGCTTGGAAAGAGTTGCTTACTCGTTCTCGACAAGCCGGTGCGTTCATTCCAAGCACCCCATCCCTCTTAGTTTCTCATCGTGCTATTAGGCGATCTCATGGTGGCCAATACGTCACACTTCGACATCGATATTTTCAAATCCGTATGGAAGCCTGTCATCTCCGCCATTGCGTACGCGTTCATTACATTCGATGAAGACTACATAATCCAGCGGTCCGTCGCTGGGTTCCGGCAGTGTGCGACTCTAGCCGGAAACTTCTTATTACCTGATGTCTTCGACTTTGTGGTCGTGTCACTATCGCAAGCAACTGGCCTTCTTTCCGAGAATCTGCCCGCTCAAGTTCCGAATTACCCTGTTGTGGACGTTGAGGGTCAATCTGTGACGGTATCGAACTTGTCTGTCAAGTTTGGGACGAACTTCAAGGGACAGCTTGCTGCCGTTGTCCTATTCAACATTGTCAACGGAAACGGTAATGCGTTACGTGAAGGATGGACACAGGTGGGTGTCTTCCTCTCCGTCACATTTAAGGCTCATCATGGCTTCAGATATTTGAGATGTTTCAGAACCTGTTCCTTCGGTCACTTCTACCGACAAGGATGCTCCAGATGGAGGATTTCTTAGGTGGAGTTTCGATGATACCTCTCCGGGGCAGCCAACCACAACGGCAGGCGTCGAGGAACGAAGGAGGAGGATTGCTGTCTGCGCTGTCATCGTATCTGATGACACCATATTCTGCAAGCTCTGAAGCCCTTCCAGAGGCGACAGATTCCGATATCGAGAATACCCTTTGTACAATTGATTGCGTGGCTTCTTGTCGCCTGGACGAGCTCTACAGTCAGATTATGTGGGTCCCTCTCTATGATTTCGGATGTATTTACTTATGTACGAACGCAGGCATCTTGACCTTCACGCACTCATTGCTGCGATTCGTGCTCTTGAAGCTTTAGCACATGATCGAACAATCGCTAAGCTGCGCCAAGAATCCTCAGACGATGGGAACCCGGCGGAGCAACCATTCTCTCTCCCATACGACCCTGCCTCGGTGTTCCTGCTAGAGACAATGGTCAGCATCGCCTGCCAGACACAACAACATATAGAAGACCTGTGGTTCGTCACGTTTATGTCTCTCAGAATCTAGACATAAACACGTTCAACAGGCCAATTGTGTTCGAGCATCTTTCGGGATTGCTGTCTACACCCGAACAGTACAGCGTTCTACTTGTTGAGAGGGCGGTGGTTGGACTGCTACGGCTATGCTTGATAGTCGCTCAATTCGTTCGTTGCTCTTCTTCTCACCTGAACTTCACTTATTCATTATTTCTAGCCCTCGCTCCGTGATCAGCTATATGTATCTTTTGACCTGCTTGCAGGGTTGAAGCCCGCTATAGCAAACTCGGTGGCAGAGCAAATCATATCTGGCCTAGTGCTCATTGTCCAGAAGCACCAGAGTGTAATCAGGTCAGTTTGACTCTCGTCCTCGTGTTCTTAACCTGATCCGAGTCAGGTCACAAACTGAATGGAACTTGGTGTTCGTTCTAATGCGCTCGACAATGTCGCATCCTGAAGCATCTCGACTCTCGTTCGATCTGATCACAAACCTGGTCACCGAAGGACCTGAGCAGCATGTCTCTACAGACAACTTCCCAGGGCTGGTTCAACTCCTCGATGACTTCGTTTCTACAGCGGGCTTGACTATTGAAAACCAGCAACATCGCGGTCGTCGGCGTGACACTCCTGCCGCTACTGGGTAAGTCATCAGCGCCTTGAGCTGGTAGTGAACACGAGATTGACACTTCTCCAAGCACACCTCAATTGGAACGAGGGAAGAAAGCCGTGGATCTCCTCCTCACGTTGAAGAAGTGGCTTTCGACCAGTCAAGTTCCGAGCATGTCCAAAGAACAAGGTTCGTCGAGACGCTCCCCCTCAGCCTAGCTTTTTAATAACGTTTCAACTAGTCTGGCGCCAGCTCTGGCTTCCATTACTATCGTCTCTCAGCCGACAATCTACGAACGCATCCCGAGAAATCCGACATAACTCAATGAGCCAATTACAGCGCATTCTACTAGGCCCCCATGAGATTTTCAATGATTCTTCCGATGCGCAGAGGGAGGAGATCTTCAACAGAGTGGTGTTCCCTCTGCTGGACGAATTACTGAAACCTCAGGTGTTCGTACGAGATCCACCCGGCATGCCAGAGAGTCGCTTGCGCGCCTCTGCACTGTTATGCAAGACGTTTATGCATTTCGAAGTGAGGGAAAGCTCGAATCAGGCGGATATTCGGGTATTATGGATTCAGATACTGGACTTGCTGGATCGGTTGATGAATGCGGACAGAGGTGACCAACTGGTGCGTTCCCCTTCTACTTGAAACTGTAACTCGCGCTTATGCCTGTTATGTAGTACGAAGCCATCCCGGAGTCGCTCAAAAATGTCATACTGGTCATGCAGGCTACGCAGATGCTTGTGCCGCCGTCAGCTGATGACAAGCGCTCACAGGAGCAGCGCACATTGTGGACGGCGACGGCAGAGAGGATGGAGAGGTTCTTGCCTGGATTTTTGACTGAGATAATACCGTCAGAACCTGCTTCGGAATCCTCGTAGGATTTTTTTGGTACTATAAGTAGTATAATTTACTTGGGGCGCTGTATAATGGAATGGGAGACTACTTATTCATTCCCGACATTCGGCCTCTGGTCGTTCAACACAGGTAAATAACGCGTTGTCTGTTTACCCTCGTCGTACACGTCTCATGTCAAAAGCTGACGTCTTGCTGAACCGGGCCATGCGTTATGCCGGGCAGCCTACAAGACGAAAGGCCAAAAGCCTCAGGAAGGCGCAGACAGCTGCGGCTACTGCCGCTCGACTAGCGAAGAAGACAGACGGACTTCGCATTGCTTCTTCAGGAAAGAAGAACGCAGTCGTCGGTCAAGTGCAGATTGATAAAGCAGATTCTTGTGGAGACAAATCCGAGCAGTAGTCTCGTAAACCCGCCTCTACGAGAGAAAAAGAGAATGCGCGTTTTGTCTCTGTG
>QLPD01003804.1:0-16532 GCA_003314085.1 Hymenopellis raphanipes
CTGGTCACGGAAAAGTGGGATGGAAATACAGGAGCTCTCAATGTTCCGGGGATCTTCATTTACACATCCCCGCGGATAGGCCTCGAACTATCCAATCCCAGCGCAATTTGTTCATTGGCGTGTCCTCGTGTGCATTTCGTCGGCAAATATTACAGGTACTTCGTACACCCAGAACTTCTGGTGGCGAACGGGCGTGCTCAGACGATGTTGGGCGTCCAAGGTCATTCCTCCGATCATGGAAAGGTGGATACACTATGTTCAACGACAGGTTTGAAATTGGGGACCGCGTTGGGGTACCTTGATACGAGAAGTGGAAATTGGGAGAGGTGACGCTTGATATGTTTGTGGGCGCGAAAGGAAAGGGTGTTTGTTCGTCTGCAGCTCGTTATTTGCAGATGATGGGATGTATAGCGCGTATGGAAGAGCAGTAGAGGCAGTACCTTCGGGGTCTTCCTTTGAAGGATTGAAACGCTTTCAACTTGAAAGTCAATTCGGCCTGTCCGTTCAACCTTTAATATACATGCCATCCTTGCTCAGTGGTCATCTCCTCGAAGATCTCATATTCCTGTTTTTCTTTGACCACTGCCTTGCCCTCTTCCTTGACCCTCTCGACTACGCTGACTATCATCTGCACCTCGTCACTATAAATAACTGCGTCGTTATCAGCCATGTGCATGAGGAAATACATCCCCCGCATTCCGACTCTCTCGAGCGCAATGGGACACTGGGGGAGACTCGAGATCTTCATCGCATGATACGGCGAGTCGAGCATGTCCTCGATGTTCGTACCAAGAGCACCGGGGAAGCCGCCGCCGAGGGTAGAGAATAGGGATAGCTGGTCGGTGCCCCGCTGCTCGCGCTTCCACCCATTCAACACCTGTAACGCGTCTTCAATCACAAGTGCCGCCCTTCGCGGCAGCCTCATCGTCTTCGGCGTCTACGATGGCTTTGATCCCTCTCTCAAGGAAAAACTGCTTTGCGCCTTCTGATGCGCCTTCTTTCTCCTTGGCGCTGGTCTGGAGATGCTCGAGGTAGGCGATACCGCCACGGAGGACCTGTCCCTTGAACCCATGGAACCCAGAATAACTATAACTCCAGCAGTCTTCTTTGACTTCCGATGCCGCGTCCTCGTCTGTATCATAAGTGTTGGGGTCCTCTCGGCCTGTACGAATATGTTTGAGCCATAGTGAACCGCCCATGATGGTAAGATAGAGGATGAGTCTGAAACCTGTCTGACTTTGGCCTATAAGCGTCGCTATCCCGCCCTATCACATGACAGGCGTACCGAAATTAGGCGACACGCCACCACAAGGTGGCGGGCTAATGATCGTTGACAAGTGACTCTGACGTCTTATCCTTTCCTCCAGAGCCCGGCGTTGATAATACGAAATATTCATCTTGGGGCCGGCTACACTACATACATTGACAACAAGTAGTTGCTAATACACGAGCGGGCGTGAGCCACGGTCTCTCGAGTCTCTTCGGAAGTTCGGAAGTGCCTCGTTCTGGCCCCATTCGAATATCTGTCAATAGAGCGGGTCATCATCCGTGTTTTCCATCGTGATGTAGGAGTTCTACTCAATATTTGCCTTGTCTTTTCGTCAGACAAAGAGAGTCGCGAGTGTTCTAGTCTAACTTCTAGATAAAGGATACTGATCACAGACCGCCTGCTCAGAGAATTAAATCGCGGGTACCACTACTGTGGGAGGTGACTTACCGACAATCGTGTTCTTTCATTGACGCCTCGGATCCGAAAGGTCTACACAAAATGATGAGATGCAAGAAGACATTCGTGCGACCCCCGGAGCCAAGCAGAAGTGTCTCCCCGGCGAGGTACACATACGTTCCTGTAATAAGTATGATAGCATGTGGCGTGGGTGTTCGAGGCATTTATGTGTACATGAGAGCTCGCAAAGACATCAAGTTGCGGTCAAGGTGGAGGACAAGAGTGAACGCCAGGAACCGCGGCAGTCACGGCACGCGGAGTTTGAACTTGCCGAAATGCGATCGTTGATTGAACGATTTCTTTCTTCATTCCTTTCCTGTCCTCCATGTTAAAATTGGGCACAGAATCTCGCGTCTTTCACCCACAAAAATGGCTGTGTGGAAGCAATACCCGCTCGAATGGCATGTAGCCGCTTCGGCCAGCTCAATGCCTCAAAAGCCCACATCATCAGAGCGATTACGACCTTTGTCCATTTGCGGATAACGCCCTCTTTCTTGTTTAATGCCTCAAACACCTCCACGATGTCGTATTACCGGCTTATGGCTCTCCCATGCCGCGTCTTCACGACCCTTGCGTGAATTCTCCAGTATAAAACGGCCAATAAAGACCAAGGACCTCAGCTTGCTCTGTACAAGTTTCTCGACACACACACATCCGTTCCTTATACGATGCTACAAATCCTATCTTTTGTTCTACTCGCAGGCTTGAGCATTGCTCAGATAGGCCCGGTGGGCGACATGGTCATCACCGACGAGACTGTCGCGCCCGATGGCTTCAGCCGTCTCGGTGTGGTGGCGAATGGTCTCGCTGCTGGCCTTCTCATTAGAGGAAATAAGGTGATCCTTTCGCGATCATCTCCCCAGAAAGAATGGACTCCTTGAACTTTATCAGGGCGACCGTTTCCAGCTCAACGTTGTTAACCAGCTGTCGGATAACACTATTCTTCAGAGTACCTCCATTGTAAGTCTGCACTCTCACTGTCTCTTTGCGTCTTCATCTGAACACGTCGTTTAGCATTGGCACAGTCTCTTTCAGGCCGGGACTGGGTGGGCTGACGGTCCCGCCTTCATCAATCAATGTCCCATCGCCAAAGGAAACTCCTTCCTGTACGACTTCACCGCTGTCGGACAGGCAGGCACGTTCAGGTGGCATTCCCACCTTTGTAAGTACCTGTTTTACTTTGAATGTACCAGGCGTTCTTCATCGATATTGATTAGCCACTCAATACTGCGATGGGCTTCGCGGTCCCATGGTCATCTACAATCCTAATGATCCTCATGCTGGGTTGTATGACGTGGATGACAGTGAGCGCCTTTCAGACTTAATCATGCGCAGTTGTCACTGTCCTGACTCTTGCCGATTGGTATCATGACCCGGCCAAGACGCTCACGTTCCCGTAAGCTCATGTTCGTTTGTGCTTGTCGCGGTGATCCTTATCCGTCGTGACTAGGACGCCCGTCGACCCTCTTCAACGGTCTGGGACGGTACGTTATGCCAAGCATGCCCCCGCGACTGCAGACTAACGACCTTCCATACGTAGGTGGAATTCAGATCGTACCGCCGATCTCTTTGTTCTCACAGTAGAGAAAGGCAAACGGTCCGTCTTTTTCTATGTACTGTCTTTTCCATCGCTCACGTTGATTGACAGATACCGTATACGCCTAGTTAACATGGCGTGCGACCCGAATTTTACTTTCAGTATCGAAGGACACGAAATGTACAGACTGCCTCAGTGTCAGTATTTCGCTGCGGCTTACGACTAATAGGACAATCATTGAGGTTGATGGTGTCAACCATCAACCGTTGACTGTGGATCAGATTGATATTTTCGCCGGTGTCTCGATATTGTCAGCTCTGACTGACGCTTCTCTTCTAGGACAACGCTACTCGTTCGTCGTAAGCATCTACAGCTTCATTTCTTCGCGTCGTGTTTCACCTGTTCAATGTTCCAGGTGAATGCGAACCAAGACGAGGACAACTACTGTGCGTTTCCCTCACTTGGTTCAGGACTATATTGTTGACGTTCTTTCAGGGATTCGTGCTAATCCCAATATCGGTACTGCTGGATTCGCCAACGGTATCAACTCTGCTATCCTTCGTTATACAAATGCAGCCGTCGCTGAACCTACTACTCGGACTGATACCAGTACCGCGCCTCTTCTAGAGCAAAACCTGGTCGTAAGTCCGCCACTCTCCTCATATCCCATCCATCTGACCCATGATACTAGCCTCTTGAGAATCCTGGAGCGGTGAGTAGTAAACGCTGAGCGGCATTCCAAAGCTTCTGACTCCCATTGCAGCCAGGAAATCCTGTGGCAGGCGGTGTTGACGTTGCGATCAACTTGGCCTTTGCTTTCATACGCCGTCATTTGTCTTTACGCCCGGCGTTTGACACTCACGCTGAATTAGACTTCGGCTGGTACCTTCACCGTCAACGGCGCCCATTTCACGCCTCCGTCTGTCCCCGTCCTGCTGCAAATCCTCAGTGGGGCTTCAACGCCTGGCGACTTGCTCCCGGAAGGCTCTGTGTTCCCTTTACCGCTGGATTCGACTATCGAGATTTCGATGCCTGGTGGTGTCGTTGGTGGAGGGGTGAGTCTCTTGTTCAGCATGATGAGGATGGGGTGGCTAATATGTCTTTGTTCTCCAGCATCCGTTCCATTTACTCGGTGTACGTGCAGCAAGTTTTGCAACTAAGTTGGGAAGCTGACAGTCATTGGTAGCATACCTTCGACGTCATTCGCAGTACGGGAAGTTCTGTCTATAACTACGCCAACCCAGTAAGAGTTTGTAGAAGGGGAGGTCCTTTGGTACTAACCTCTGTTTCTAGCCTCGCCGAGACGTCGTGAACATTGGAACGACGGGAGACAATGTTACGATTCGGTTCACCACGGATAACGCTGGGCCTTGGTTCTTGCATTGGTAAGTTGTACGGCCTTCGTGTATTCCCGAGCTCATAGTTTTCTTAGCCACATTGATTGGCACCTCGAAGCGTAAGCTCTTGATTGTCTTTCTCAGTAACTCATTAACCGTCCTTTTCTAGTGGCCTCGCCGTCGTCTTTGCTGAGGGCGCCGACTCTTGGTCGAGTGCTTCGATCCTACCGGTGAGATTCACGCTACAGCGGCCATGAATGTTATTGCTGATGGACACTGTAGACCAATGGGACCAGCTCTGCCCCATCTACAATGCCCTGCCTGCAGGAGATTTGTAAACTGTCTCTCTTTTATAATCCCTTTCGTTACAATTGTTGTCTTCAAAGTCGGGCTACATGGACCAGTGACTATGTAATCTTTTTTGCACGTCTCATCATCCCTATGCATGAAACTTTGAATACTACTTCGTAGTCGTCCTCGAGCCACTCCAATGCCGCAGGCCCGTATCAGCCTCCTCCGCCTACTCGTGAACGCTATCACCATTGCAAAATCCCGCGCGCTGCAAGACCTGAGCAAGCACGAAAGATATGACCCTTCGACTTCGCACTGTACTCTTCGAGGCGGAAAGTCTCCAGTCCAGGAAGATATGTGGTAGCTAACTCATCAAATAGTTGAAAGGACTTCGTGCCTTGACACGGTCGAGAAAACCGCACGGTAACAGCCCGAAGTTGTGGCATTCCTAATGGAATCGACGCACAGAGCCATTCGAAGTCGGTATAGTTGATGTGGATCGTCTCGAGGTGGGGAAGAGACAACGAGGCGGGGCCTGTGAAAACAAACTTGTCAGATTTGTCGCACAGCAGAAGAGGCACTAACCCTTGCTGGGCGAGTCATGAAAATCCACGTCAGCCATCTCCAGAGTTTTAAGAGGAGACTTCTGAAGCAGCGGAGCGAAGCACGCGGCCCTCATCGACACACGGGAAAGTTTCAGGCTCTGCAGATGCTTCACTTCGATTGTTCCGTCGGCTACACCATCGAAGAATGTAGACATGTCGGAGAGAGTGCACGACAGCGTCTTCAAGGAAGGAAGACGAAGGATTGTCACGACCACGTCTGAGTAAAATTCCGATGTAAGCGCAAGCCTGGGGATCTTGTAATCCAATTCGATCCTCTTGAGCTCAAGATTCTCTATGTTGGGGAAACATGTCATGGCGCAAGACAGGAAATTATTGAAACTGAAAAATGAAAAACCGTAGAAAAAGACTTGAGTGATAGGCTTGTCTGCGAGAATACCTGAAACGCCGACGGGTTTCCAATAAGCAAGCGCAGTGCCCCATATCTCGACACGCTTGACGTGCACGAGCAAGGACATGACATGTACCGCCTGCGCCCGCGAACTGCTCTCCGGAGCTCCGAAGCTCTGAAGGACGATATCGGTTACGGAGCGGACGATATGAGGGGATTTCAAGAGCATCTCAGCCAATCGTTCCCAGCCGTCGAGCTCCGAAAGGCGGTAAACATTGGCAGGGGTGAATCGGCGGAAGAGATGGCGGATGGTTCGGGGGCGGAATGAATGAGAGACTAATGAGCAGGAAATGAGAGCGTCGCGCGACTCGGTTTCGAGCGCTCCAAATGCAGTCGTTATTGCAAGCTCGTCGATGGTTTTGTCTATGAGTTCCTGGGGAAACGAGGCTGGTGTCTCAAAGGCCAACGACATTGTCTTCTGTACCGGAATCCTGTAATCAGTTAGCTGATTAGAAACAATATACAGCCACGAACTCGCCTTGGGATACAAGATCGTCTTGATGGGACTGCTTTCAAACTGAAGGAGCGACAATCTGCCGAAACGAAGGATAAGTTGGTGTGCTGGTAGGTAGACGTCGAGAAGGTTTACTCACACCCAATTTACGAATGTAGAACAAGATATCCGGCGGTCTAGTCCCGGTTTGGGCCTTTCAATGATGATGGTTGAGAATTGAAAACAAGGAACCGGCGGATGCCGATCCGTGATTTCTCACCCGTGGACCTCCAGGGTTATAATACTTGGACACGCACTGAAAGACGCTCCTACAGCTACAGAGGTCGAGGGGCGTTTTCAGTTAGAAGTTTACCCAGTCCTTTCATCGATTTTCGATTCCATGAAGAGTCCGGCAGATGCCGAAATGACTTGTCTCTAGACCACCATGTCCTTTGTGTTCACAATCTTAGGCTCACGACATGATCTTGAGCGCTTCTGCTTCTTACAACTCCGGGAAGATGCTTGGTGTGTCCACTGGATGACGTCGCTTTTTGGGGAGCTTCTGAATATTCTCTGGGGAAACAACGGAAATCTACGGCGTCTTGACTCCATCTTTGTGCAAAGAAACAAAGGAACTTTCATCCAGGGGGGTGCCCGGCATGTCTCGACTTCAGGCGAACCCCTTGTTTCTGTCCTGGATGGGTTTTCTCGGCGCGGTATCTTTCGAACTATTACAACTTGGGAGACATCCGTCAGATGCCCTGATTTTCGCACAGGGATATGCCACTGTCCTAGGCGCCGTTATCTATCAAGGAAGAAACTCGGATGTCCAGTGCTACCACATATTCTTCAGCCATTGAATTGGAGTTCTTGCAAAGGCCCGCTTGTTTCTGCAACACATCGCCTGATGATAATTCTACGTTACTATTACGGACAAGGGTTCAGCCAGACATCTGAACACCTTCGCTACACGATGGTCTTCCTTTGATCTTGCACTCTTTTCTGATCCTTTTGTCTTCGCCTTTTCTCTGCTTCGAAAACCGATCCTTTTTCAACATGTCCGTTTCGTCCATCGTTGCTCCTCTCACTGCTGCTTTTGTTCTTGCTTCACATTTGACGTCATCTTGGTCGAATTGCCAGCCCGACCTCGAGGGAGCCTGGCTTCGGTTGTCAGCTTAGCGAGTTTATTGTAACTCGGCGCATCTGCCGACCGGGCGCTCGCGTCGCTCATCTCTAACAGCTTCTTACGTCCAACAACTTCACCCGCTCTCGTCGGTCTTACTCCACCTGGATCAGTATTATCCGCTATCACCTCCCGTCTTTGACATTCCTCGCCTCATATGGATCTCACGAGGGTTTTTCGCCCATCGCATGTCCTCTCATCACATTATAACGTTCATTGGTGACATACGTGTCTACGACGTCGTGACGAACGGCAAGTGGTATGTACAGCAGATGACATGCAAACCTACCGGGCGTATTCGACATCCGAGTTCAAGGTGATCTGCGCCGAGTCGTCTCAGGGGATTACCAACTTCATCCGTGACTTTCCTGGACTTTCTCGTGTATTTGTATCGAGCTTGGTTCGAGTTGGATACGTGTACTCGATGTACATGCTTTCTGGGTTGCGTGACCCCAGGCTGTCCATGCCGTGTCTACAAACGCTTCGGGTCGGCGGAGCTCCTGAGGTGGTTAGGGAACAGTGTCGTAGGGAAATTGAAGTGGATGGAATTGAAAGAACGGTCGGTATATGTATCGGGGAGGCGACTCCGTTGGTTTAAAGCCGCAAGGAAACGTATATTGTTTTGAAGCGCGACTCTGGTTCGTGTTTTCCTTCTTCTCTTTCCAGGCGATGTGCTTATATCGTGTCGCATCAGTGGTGTTCCTCGATTGCAGAACCTAGAGGCTACAGGTGGGCTGGGTGACACGAAGCTGGCGAGACCACTATTGGAACGTATACTTTTACGAGACGCAATTTGTGTATTGGTTCAATAGGCATTGTGATACCCCAATGGATGCGAGCGTTGATCTAGAAAAGCTTCGGCCAGTCGTCTGTGGGTATATCGCCTAATAAGTGACGCGTGCATTTCCGTCTGGCTCAGACTCGACCCCAGAGATGCTAATGACAACGACGACTTGGACTGTAACGGTCTCTACTGACGGTGGGTGGCTGGACGTACTTTAATCTCTGGACGAGCTAGAGGCATACAGCGACCTATAGCGACGTACAGATTTTCTTTTGGAGGGCTGTTGAGTGTCAACCTTTTTCTTTTAGTTTAAAAACTACTATGTTTGGGTTATGCTAATAGTTATCCTGGTGTGTATGTGCCAATGCCACAAGGATTTGAATTCAAGAGTAAGAAAATCAGCAAGTGGCACAACCCCAAGCAAGCAGGCTGCACAGCCACCATGTCCCTTGCTGTCTAGAGTCACAGAGGTCGACAAAATTTGGACACTTGTACCGAGGACAACTCATACGATTTGCCGGAGCGTCTATGGATCTGCTCCGAATATTATCCTATGCGCTGGAAGCCCGCCAATCCCGCCCTTACGCGCTGGACATCGATCGAGACGGCCGTTTAACGGTATCGCATGGACCCTTAAGCTTTCCTGGGCGCAAACGGAGAGACTCACTGACGCACGAGAAAGAAGCAGGTGTGTTTTATCCGTCTCGTTGATACTGCACACAATAATGCTCCGATAGTCTCTTAAATACTCTAATCTCCTCAATTTGATAACAAGGAGGTCTTTTTCTCCTAAAAAAAACTTTCAATCATGTATGTCACCGCTCCCTACATCGTCTTCACCGCTGACGGGTCGTTCCAGTACAGTACGCCCGCCAGGATTAAATGATTCATTCCCGTCCAAAGCACCGTCGCGCTCCCCAGCTCCCTCGACGCTGCGCATGTCGCGAGACTAAGGACACCCCATGTAGCCCACATCGCCCCTAGATCCCTAGTCAGCCCCAATGCGACGAAGGATAATGGAGAACGGACAGATGGACGGCGTCACCACGGGCCCTGACCACGAAGCGACAATGTGTCCGACGCCAACGGCGCCGGTCATGCATGCGATAGCCTGGTTAAATCCCGGGGCGGCTGCCGCGTCAGAGATGTGCTGCAGGCGACAGTCAACTCCAATTGTTCAGAACGAAAACCGACGTACGAGTCCGCTGTATGATGCGACGACGCGCGTGATAGGATTGTCGTATACGACGCTCGGGCTGACTGTGAGGAGGATAGCGATGAGGAGGTCCGCGTAGCCTTTGATTGCTATAATGGTGGACATGGTGGTCTTGGAGGAAGACAGGGTTGACCTGGAAATATTCTTAAAGGAGCGCGATGTTTTAGACATTGGTTATTGTTGGTACGGGCTTTTCACTGCTTTTCGTTCGTGATTCAGGAGTTCTAAATACGTCCAGGTTTGGGTTTCTCTGTTCTGGATGTCGATATGCAAATACATTTCTCTCCTCTTAATCTCACTTGTCGATTTCGTTCACGGAGGCTGTTCAAGTCGATCATGACTTTTCATCAAAACTTAAAAAACACTATCAAGAGGTGCCACCCACGGCTTGGTCTTTAACCATCATGATCTTTCGAACCTTGAGCAACATCTTCACCAAGTCCCGACTGCGTACGACGACCGGCTCATTCGAACGTGTACCCCAAGAGCTCCTCGACCTCATCATTTCCCACCTGGTCGACGAGAAGGCCACCCTACTATCGTGCGCGCTCGTGCATTCCGCCTGGACCCGCATCAGCCGGCATCATCTCCCTTCTCTCACGCTCGTCGTATCCTGCCCGGCCCGTGCTAGCGAGCTCGCCAAGCTCCTATGCTCATCGCGCGAGACACTCTCCTCGTCCATCGCAGCCATCACCTTTGTCGGCTATCCGTATGAGTCCATCTATGACCGCCGTAGGGGGGATGTCATCCGTGGTACACCGCGACAGTACAGAAAGCTGGTCCGAGCTCTGAAACGTAATGACAACACGAGCAAGAGGTGGAGGATGATGCTCAAGCTTGGATCGGATAGGCCCAGCTGCATTCGCTGACGCGGCGCGATTTACGTGTCGTACATGTTAGTCGTGAACGTCTCGCTGTTGGCTGTCGAGCACGGGGTGATGAATGGATTGACGCGGTCGCAGCCGTTTGGGGACACCAGCATTGCGAAGATGCGGCTACTTATAAGCTTCGGTTTACGACGTAGGCGTGTGGAAGTGGGTTATTCGAAAGCTATGCCTACTTTTTTCTTGATAGGCATTTCAGGGCAGGAGCACAGCCACCAAGCCTTTTGCTTCCTACCATCACTTGGACCTTTCACAGCAAATCTAAACCGACCTCGAACCATACGGCCTACAGACCCGTTCGACTCCCTCCTTTAGACGGGGCTGCTCATCCTACTCGCCGTGTTAATGCGGCGACGTCCAAACACTCTTTCCAAAAATCATGATCTTTAACACTATCAACAGCATCTTCCCCAAACGCACTCACCCTCAGGACCACTCGCATGCTACAACTGGCCGAGTTGGGCTTTTTCCGCCAGAGATACTAGATCTCATCATATCTCACTTCGCGGACGACACCCCCACCCTTCTAGTTTGCGCGCTTGTGCATCCCACCTGGACGCGTATCAGTCGGCATCATCTCCCACCTCTAATGCTCGTCGTCGGCTGCTCATCCCGTGCGAAGGAGCTCAACGCCCTGTTGTCTTCATCTCGGGAGACGATTTCCCTGTCCATTTCCGTTGTGACATTGATCTATACGTATACGTACGTCTTTGACTACGGTACAGGCCGAGGAGCACCACGACCGTACAGGAAGCTTATCAAAACTATCAACTCGAAGGAGCACATGAGGATGCGGTGGAGGCTTATGCTTTCCTCGTATAGGTGGTCGAAAGTTCCGGTCATGTCCCGTATACGTCGATTGGTGCGGGAGCATATTGGATTGCCTTGAACTGCGGACTTCTTTCCATCTTGCCACCTCGATCTTTGCGCTGCTTCCATCGATGTATCGCTGGAGGAACCGTGAATTCGACTTCGTTCCAATCTTAGAACATATATACGCTGGCGGACGATGATTATTGTGTCCTTTGTGTCGTTTCACCACTCGGCGAGAACAATGGGCGAGCACAATGGTGGCTCCATTCAAGACGTCAGTGGCCCGACGCAGGCGACGCCTAGAAAGAGCGCCGACATTCGTTCGAGCCCCACTATTACAACCTCTAGTAAAGCTTTCCCTACGCGTCGTATTTTCCGTCTATCTTTTTCCCGCCATGGCCGCCCAGTACGTGCCCTTATTAAGAATCGTGTCGAGATTCTAATATTCTTGTAGATCGACTTTGAAAACATCCTACGTTGGGGATTTCGGCGCCGGAACCTCTATCACTATCCTCCCCACCGAGCTCATAATCTTCATATTCCAATTCGCGTGCGATGACATCGAGTACTGGTTTACCGCGCTCGCCCTCAGCGTCGTCTCTCGTGAATGGCGTTCTCTGGCGCACGCTCTGCCCGAGCTCTGGACACATATTGCCGTGGACGTCAGATGTGCCCGACCAGTTCAGGTTGTATGGCGGTATTTGCATCTATCCCGCGACGCGCCGCTGGATGTGAAGATCGATGTCATAGGCGATGAAGAGTTCGAGCAATCGGTGGCTTTGCTTGTCCGCCACGCGACGAGGTGGCGGTCGGCGGATATCCGTTGTATGTCTGAGGATCTGGACATGTTTAAAGGGCTTAAGAAGGCGGGGGTGCCCATGTTGGAGAGTCTGAAGTTGGATGTCGCAGATAGTGGGTGGGACGTGAAGAGGTGTAAGGCGTTTCGGGATGCGCCCAGGTTGTGGGAGTACGCGCCTGGGGGCGTGAGCCCGAAAGAGTGTGTCATGGCTTGGGATCGTCTCACTGCATTGGCGACGTTCCTCAAATATGCTACATCGCTGGAAAACCTCGCGGTGCACCTCAGGAATCATGCAGATCTTGAGGAGGTGTTCCGTAGGGCTTCAGTTATCTTGGAAGATCGCCCCATTGAGAGTTTTACATTCTCTTCGGGCGAATACCTCAACGTGTGGCAGACATTCGAGACCGGCGGTGTTGTGCAGACGATTTCCTCGTTGTGGCGTAGAGGCGTGTTGAAATCTGTTTCGATGCGGCCTCTGAAGGTTGTCCGTAGCGATGCGGCTATAGTACTCAAGGAGCTCGCACAGAGCGGGCTGGCCTTGGATGTACGAGGTGTTGATGGACGATCTTTACTTGACGAGTGGTAGTCGAATTTCACGTTGTCCTCACACTTTGGTTCAGGACAGACATTAAACCGAACATGTATTGTCCCAGAAGCGAATAACAAGTACTATTTCTCTACTTGCTTTTGACCTTCTTTGCTTTAGCATCCTTCTTGTGGCTTCGCTCCGCACCTTCAGCTTTATCTTTCCCCTTCTTTTCCGAAAGTTGCTTCGACTTCTTGTCTCGGCTTTTCGATGGAGAGGCAGATGCTACGCCCCCTTCAAGAGGCGCTGCCTCTCGTTCAGTAGCCGTACCGTCCGTAGATGATGCAAGGCCGGTTGACGTCGACGATGAAGAAGCAGAGGGGGTGCACATTTCTTCCGCAACCGCCATGGCTACTCGCATCTGGTAATTCCTTCGGCGGCTGCGTATCTGGGCTCTGTTTGTGGACACGGTGAGAAGACGCTCTAGGCAACAACCACGAGAGCACGTACGCCTCGTCCTTCATTATATTTTGACCGCGCATTCTGCTAGTGAGCACAGTCAGTGTATAGGCGACGAGGTGTGGTAGGGACATACATTGCTACGACGGTGAATAATGAAACAGCAACTAACACATGATCTTGGCTTCAAATCTCCACGCCTTTTTGGGAGTACAATTATCAGCTGCGAAATCGGGGTTTGACCAATGTGGCTGCTTCCTGATTTTTCGTCACCGGCTGCATTACTGTAGAGAACGATGAGAAGTACGGTGTCCGGTTGGACGATTATCACCCGGAGACAGTGGCTCGACGCTGAGACTTCAACGTGGCTTCCTGGTGTTTGAAGACTGACACGTTGATGATGTGGCGTCACAGAATGTCGATCCATCACTTGGTTAAAGTCTCCGAGTGTTTGGACTTTGACTGATTGTACCAATTATGCCGGCGAGTTAACCTGGTGTGTGTTGGGGGCATTTACGGGACTTCTCGTCGGTGCATTGACGGTGGCGTAGACTATTAGGTCGTGTACGTAGGTCGTCATACATACACTAGATGTCTGAACAACAATGTAACATGGTGTCGTATCAGACCATGACGAAAACAATCAACGCGAACGGAGTTGGGTTGGAGCAACAGCGGCGTTTGTATCAGAAGGGGAAGACCTGGAAGCAGTCGACGATGAAGTCTCTGTCCTCGTTAACGTACCCGAGGAGGTCGCTGTCTTTCCGTTTGAGGCAGTTGATGAAGAGGTCGCGTTGAAAGCAGTGTAAGTCCTGACATAGGCAACTTCATTTAATGCAGCAATGTAACAAATTCAAGTTAGAGGAAAAAATATACATAGGGAACAGAGGATGTCTTATACCTCAATCAAACACTGATCTAAAACGTGCATCAGATTTACAATACCCGAGAAACGGCAAAAGAAAGTCAACTCACCTCCCCTCTACCGTAATATCTATACGTTTCCGATATCGCGGAGACAAGTTCACCAGCATATCGCGGTCGTCCTTGGCCATAAGCCTCTGCCGTTCCGGATAGGGCATCTCAAGCCAAATATGCACCCTCAAACTAGTCAACACCTTCACCCTATGCGGCGCCTTCAGCGTCAGCAAAAGACCACGAACATCCCACGCTGACAGTATCGGCGGCATATTCTCCTGCGGCCCATAACGGGGCCGGCGAAACGTGTACCACCGGTTGACGATAAACGTCACGCTCTTAAGCCGCTCCATCCCGAACGACTTTTCCGCAAGAAACCCGAGACAGTCGCCCAGCCCGTCGTCGTCGTCACCCAAGAACCGGATACAGAGCGTCTCCAACGCGCCGCATTCCTGGGCGAGATACTGGAGCACCGACGCAACGTCCTCACTGCGCTTGATAAGCCACTCCGCGATGGAGAGCGACCTGAGGCTGCACTGCGAGTCGCGAAGGAACCCCCAGATGTAATCAAAGACGCCCGTCTTCTCCGTGCCGTCCAGATGGATCGACAGCTCCTCCAACGCCGGCATCCTCATGGATCCAACGGGAATGTGCGATGTCATGTGCAGCTTGCGCACTTTCGGAAGCGTTACGACGACATCGGGGTACGCTGGAACGTGGATGGAATCTCCTCGGTAATCTCTCTTAAACACGAGTGATACGTCCTGTAATACAGACCCGTCGATGGAGCAGAGCAGAGAGCAACCAATGTGCGAATAGTCCTCTACAGAGATATTCAGCTCGATTAGGTGTTTCCATGGGACGCGGAAGAAGGCGTAGGAAGCGCGGGTCAGGGAAAGATTTCGTAGAGAGGGGGCGTCACTGAACGCATCACATGTGGAGCTGGAGTCTACTAGTGACGACTCAGAGGATACGATGGTGAGATCGCGGAGAAGCGGGACGTTGTGCTCAAAGGGCGCGAAGTAAGTGATGATGTTCTCTGCGGAAAGTGGAGTAATGTCGAGCTGTAGTGACTCCCAGCGATGAGAAGTGGCGAGAAGAATGTGCAGGGATCGAATCATGTCGCTCTCTGGTGCATTGGCGGTAGTCGGTGCTGTATCGCCAGATGGCGCCTTGAAATCAATGTTGATTGAGAGGCCAATGTTATTCGAACGTGTCAAAGCCTCTGATAGCTTCACGTTCCAGTGGTCTGGCCTCTTCTTAAACGGAAGGCAGAGATAAAGGGAACTCCAAATTTCTGGAGTGCCTAGCATAATTTCTCGCCAGCGACGGCATATAATCGCGAGGCGATATCGCCCGCCTTGGGTTCTGTCTGTGATGGAGTACACGGAGCGACATGCCTCAGTAAATATCTTAATGAGGGTTTCGTTAGGAAGGCCATTGATTTGGGTGCGCTGGGGCTGGGAATGGGTGTCCAATGTAGACAACGACGCGTCGGTCCTGAGAAAGGTCAGTCAAGGCGAGGCAGGAATATGGCGCAAATCGACGAACATATTTGCGAGGCGAAAATCAATCTCGCCCACGCTTCGATAGGCAATTAAAAGGAAGTTGAGTGTCAAAGACGACGTGGTACGTGAAAGCTAACAAAGAGTGCACTGCGAGGTATTATTTGCATGTTCCTGCTACCCTGTAGTAGGTTTGGTGCACTTTGAATTCAGGGATTTTCGCCTAAAACGGCAAAGTGCCTGACCAACATTGACGTCATTTCTCACGCTCATCAGGGTCCGTACACCATTCACAGTAAAAGTAAGGTCATGTGCCACTGAGTAAGCAAAGGGTTCTCATCGCAATTAAACCAATTAAAGTAAAACTAAGGTCACGTGACATAAGGTGACTAAGGCGCACATGGATGGGGCGCCGCGTGGCCTTTACACCTTGAGCTTTTGGTGGTTGATGGCATCAAAATGCCAGACTATGACATCATTGTCGGGCATTCAGCTTAAACCAGCGTTGTTTTAGAGCTTAATTGGTAAATAGATGTCGGAAGCGGGTGACAGTAATGGGGAAAATTATATTGTTTGGGTTGAGACTGGTTGTGGATATGTTTTGTGGCACTGCGGGTTTTTTGCAGTGTGGTCCTACCCACGTGGAAAAATGGGTGGGCGAAATCGGACCGCGTCGCCCGCATACACCTTGAGCTGTACTTTTTGATGGCATCAAAATGGACAAGTATGACATCATAGTTTTGCAGCTGGCTGCGAATCGAGTATTGCAGTCGAGATATCGTTTGCAAGGGCAGCGAGAATTTTAAAAATTGGTTGTGTTTGCATGTTCGTTCAATTTCTAGCGCTAGGTGCGCTGCTGGACGAATTTTCCCTCCGTCGCAGGTCGAGTCGCGGCCACGTGGAAAAATGGGTGGGCGAAATCGGACCGCGTCACCCGCATACACCTTGAGCTGTACTTTTTGATGGCATCAAAATGGACAAGTATGACATCATAGTTTTGCAGCTGGCTGCGAATCGAGCATTAAAGTCGAGGTATCGTTTGCAAGGGCAGCGAGAATTTTTAAAATTGATTGTGTTTGCATGGTCGTTCAATTTCCAGCGCTAGGT
>QLPD01003806.1:0-17609 GCA_003314085.1 Hymenopellis raphanipes
GCGGTGGAGGAGGACACGGAGGATGAGGGCGATGGGGTTGGATCCATGGACGGGACGACCCGCGGTAGTCATTCCGCCACATCGCCCAGAGTTCTATGATGTATGGTTGGATGCGCCGTCGTCAGAGTGTGGGTGGGGTGATATCAAAGTGAGTTCATCAGTTATGTTTGGCTGGGGGTTCAAGTACTCATCATAACGGGTAGCCTTTCTCGTTGGAGAAGATATCGTCGATGACCAATCAATGCAAGACGGAGAAATCGAAATCGCGCTCGTCGCGTTTGTTCTCCCGGCCTAGGGATAATAAATCGGAGTCCAGTCTGGGCTCGAGTGTCGATGGGGTGTCAATAAATGAAAAGGCGATCACGCCGTCGTTGCAGCTGTCCGTATTCATCGCTATGCCCAGTCCCAAGTCGGAAAAGGAGGAACAGGAGAACCAGATGGCGGTTGGACTGGTCAGGGTGCCGTACAATGGCCAGACCTGATTCTTTTACGAGAGAGTATGATGAGCGCTGAGGATGATACCCCGCATGATTGACAACCCGGATGCCTTTACGACCGTTGACGCATACTTTACTGTACCTTTATATTGGCGCACAATAGTGTTAGCATAAATCGTTTCTCTTATACTGTTACAAGAAGAGTTTATATACTTCTCACTGTAAATTTACTGACACCATTGGCATTGCTTAGTTAAAGTGCTTCACTACAACACCGTTGATAATTTCCTCTTCGTTCCCGTCCTCCTTTTTCACGAGTTGACTCTTCCCATAGGCTTTGGTTCGTTCTCTACGCCACGCCGCGACAGTCGGGGGGTGCTCGTCTGAGAAGCCTGGTCTGCGTTTGATGCCGAGTTCTTTCAGGACGGGACTGTCTGCGAGAGGGGCGAGTGCGACGTCGTCGTTGGGTAAGGCAAAGTAAAACACCCCGAGGCGGGCGTATTGTTGTTGGTCTTTCGGTGGTTGGACAACGCTGCGGTGGGAGGTCGGCATGAGGTGAAAGGAGGGAACGAAAGTTCTTACCGATGAATTGTGGCGCGGTATAGGCCCCCGGAGAGGAATTCGAGTGAGTCGCCGGCGTTGACCACCTTGCCATAGAGAGTGAGTTTGGATGTGTAGGGTCGAGGAGAGACAGAAGGTTACCATGGCGTTGTCAATATGCTTTACCCACTTTCATTCTCCGGACTTTGATAAGATTTGGAGGGCGGCGACAGGCTGGCTGTATAGGAGCGTGATGGAGCCGAAGTCTGGCGAGACACAATGAGGGAAATGTTATATCATGCCGAATGACCCGCATCTTACCGCTATGGCCTTTCAACCAGACTTGACCACTCTTTTCTTCGTCTTCTGGGGAGCGCGGCCAGCTATTTCAAGTAGGGTCAGTCGACTTATTTTTTCATCTAACAATATCGGTACTAAAAGCGTACTATTTCAGAAATCTGACTACGATGGGTTAGAAAATCGACGCCACACTAGAGAAGGAACATACTATAACTTTCCCCAACCGCTGAGTATTCGTGAAGATCTACAAGCCTCTTTTCTTCGAGGCCTAATCCTAGAGAGAGGAGCCTAAAAACCGCCGTGAATTCGACTTGTAAACTTGGGAGGTAAATGGGAATGAAACCTCAAGAGCGGGTGTAGGACGTTCATATGGTTATGCCGCCCGAATGCCTCGAGTTCAGGCATATATGGCCTCAGAGCGACGGGATGTTGGCGCTTCGTCACGTCCCGGTTGACTAATTCATGAGTCAGGTCATGCTCGGAAGGATCAGTCTTAACAGAGGCCTTACTATTGTACATTTCACATTCATCTCGAACTCCGTTGCTGATATGCTAGAAGAAAATCATCAACTTCAGTAAAAATACACGGGGAAGAGCGCACCCAATACTTGCGGAGCTTATATCCTTGATAGGATCCCGTGTCCAGCGTATTACTTTCGTATTTCTTTTTCTCTTCGTCGCTCACTGCATCACTCAGGGCCACGTCTCCGATGTCGAACATCCGCTTCGTCTACGCGCCAATATGTTTAAAAATGACGCAATATGACGCCACGACCTCTGCTTACCTGCTCTGGCGACAATCCATGGTTGACGACGTAGAGAAACCCATGGTCAGAGAACGCAGCTCGGACATCGCGTACGAGCTCTGCGCGTCCTTCGTCCGTGGCGAGCTTTGCGAAGTCGATAATGGGCAGGTCCGCGTAGGGCACTAGATTACTCAGGAGACGAAAAAAGGCGAGGTCGAGCAAAAACGTACAAGGTTCCTTCGTAGGAGGTGGAAAGACGTATGGGTTTGCATAGGGCACTGTCATTGTTCTGAGTCAAGTTCTTGTGGGAGTCTCACAGTGGGAGCAGCGGCGATAGGCTTTTATACATTCAGGGTGGTTCTCATCGCTGTCATGTGGAGATTTAAGATTATACATTAGCCGGACGAAGGGATTCGGCTGGAAAACGTGGTAATGGATTAATCTGTAGGTGACGAGGATACACACTGCAACAACATACCAAGGACCTTCTATTCCGGAAGTCGTTGAGTGTAGGAAGACATGCTACCGAGGCCTTGTAAACATAAAAGGGAGCATTGGACTAAAGTTCAACTTGTTGAAGGAGATAATACGAAGGTTTAAGGATCTGCTGACCTTTGTTTCCAGGTTTCTAATGAACTTAGGACCAGTGAACGCGCCACGAGAGCCAGTGCTCAAAGTATAGCCGCCAACTACAGCACCCAAATAGACTTGGCGGCTCATGCGCGAGTACGTACAACCACTAGGATGGTGTGTGGCACAACCATAAAGCACTAGTCATCTTTATTCCCTAAATCAGAGTATCATGAGTATCCAGCTGCGATTCTGAACTCTTTTCGTTCCGAGTCTTTAATACAGTTAAGTCATACGCTCTCAACATCACGGGCGACAATTGCGACATCGTTTAACAATGCCGAATGTTGTATTTCATTCGCGCACGGCCATATTCAGATCTCAAGGCCGGTTCATGGCTGCATCACTAGAGACGACTGTACAGGTAAAAAGTGGGGTCGTCTAGTCCTCGGGGCGTCTGTTAATGAGTTCTGGTGTGAGGACTTGGACGAAGAGACGTGCCGAACGCGTTCGCCGGAAAGACTTTGAGAGTAAACAGGACCATACAACTTTGTTGATCAGAACAATCCTCAGTAAACGTGGCCTAGCCTTCTCTCCCCCTTCTCTAAGATGCGTACCACTTCGGGAGCCTTCTCGTGTCCGTCTACACTCCAGTGACATCCCGTGCAGCTACTGCGCGATGTCGTCCCAACGCCCGATTCTGTGACAGCGACTTCGCTGGGGATCGTTAATCGCGTTGGCCTTCGCCGCCATTTATCCGCGTAGTCCGTTTTTGGACAATCGAGAGGGCAGCATCGAGCTCGGACAAGACAGCTTGCTTAGTCCAAGCATGGTATTTATACTGGTATATGTAGATAACGCACCTGCTGTAATCCACCTCTCGACTGTGAAGCGATATGCTAGACACCACGCCACATCAATTGTGTGAGCTCTTTCCATCGTCCTCGTGTCCTACCCTGCTAATTGATGATATCCAAAGTTAATGCTACCGTCTTTCAACGGTCGGGTAGTATGGATCCTGATGATTCAATCTATAACTACGTCCCGACGCGCTATGTTGCTATCTTTTTTCTAGTTCTGTTTTCTGTCTCGACAAGTTCGTGTTTGCCTTGTTGCATTACACGCATGCTAACAGATGTTTGTCAAAGTGTTACACATCATTCAGGCCCTATATACATGGTCCCAAACCTGGTGGATGCTTCCGACTGTGGGCATAGCTGGTGTTCTCGAGATCCTGGGGTGGAGTGCACGGCTGTGGTCGAGCTTTTCGCCGAGCTATCTCATGCCCTTTCAGATCCAGTACGCCGTTTACCCACGCGGTCGATAGTTATTCATTTCACAGGATCGTGTGTACAATTATCGCTCCGACGCCGTTGTTGGCAGCCTCGTTCATCCTCCTTGGACGCGTCATACAAGTCTTAGGCCCGCAGTACTCTCGGCTGAGCACCCAGGCGTATTCCATCATTTTCCTTACTTGCGTAAGTGCCTAGTGCTGCTGAATTGCTCCCGCTGAACTCTGATTGCCAGGATACTATTGCCTTAGTTGTCCAAGGAATTGGCGGGGGTAAGGTGTCCGCGGCAGATGGCGATCTTACGAAAGCCAACATTGGGGGCAATATTATGCTAGGAGGCATTGTTTTCCAGCTTGGTAACCTGATTCTGTATCTAGTGTTATTCACGGATCTCGTCTATCGGTACATCCAGGACAAGCCCTTCTCCCGAATCTCTTTCCGAGGTGGCTCCCGAAAAGACTGGGCCACCTCTCGGAATAAACTTACGAGGAAGATCAAGATAATGGTCGGTGCACTCGTACTTGAGGCCGTGCTTATATTCATCCGGTATGTTGTCCTTCTTCCGATAGACACTTGACAGATGGCCATGTATAGCGCGGTGTATCGTGTAATTGAACTTAGTGACGGATGGACCGGCAGGATCATCTCGACCGAAGTCTACTTCAGTAATCTGTTTCCTTGACATGTAACTCTGGTTAACTTCTCGTCACAGATGTTCTTGATGGCGCTATGATACTTTTAGCGATGTATACACTCAACTTTGCGCATCTCGGGCTGTTGATCTCTCCGCGACAAAGGGAAACAGACGACCAGCAGACGCTGAGAAATGTGGAGATGGCATCTATCCAGCTCCCCAAGTAGGAGGAACAGAGTTTATTGATCAAGTGGCGGGTGCTTTCTCTGCCAGCTCGGAAGGTCGCGATATAGCGTGTAAGTTTCGGTTCCCGTTAGCAGCATGCCGTTGTTGTTGCACCCTGTTTGACAAGCGTGCGCGAAACCTTGAAAGCGACGATGTCCGCTGAGCTGCTGCGAGTGGGCACCATTCACGCGATTGAGATCCCCATGGATGGTCGGTCGCTTCCTAAGTAACCGCTTTCCGTCCTTTTCCATATTGATTGTTGAACGTCAAACCACATAAAGACCAAGGATCACAGGCCCCAGACGACATTCATTGAATACAAGCAGTGTCCCACTAGCTCCCGCCCGGGTCTGCGAATCACCTACAACAACTGAATTGCCTTAAAAACTCGAGTCAGGTCACAGTAAAATCGACGTTACTTGGAGTTTTAGCAGCACGTCATTGAATGGCGCGTTGTCCGGGGAGGCGACCTACGCCTCTGGATCTCAGGACTCGTTGGGAGGCGTTCGGCATGATATCCGTGCAGGTTATTACACGAGGAGAGCTCATATTTTCAATGTGTTTAACCCGGTCTTTCCCTCCGTGACGTGAACATCAGATCCGTTCACTCTCCTCTGCTACGTATGAACGCCGAACCCCGACGCCACTGGATTCCTGACGAAATAACTCCCCGGGATCATCATGGGTTGCCGATGAGACTTTCCTTCCCGCGCTCGATCACTGACGAAGATAATGCATGTAGGTTTCCTCGGATCCCTCATATCTGTGAATGTTTGGCGCCCTACAAGGGAATTACGGCTCTGCGCAATTCACACAGGTTTCCACTTTTTAAATACGAGGTGTGCCTTGTGACTTCCAATTCTGTTCTTGCCTTCAGTGGACCATGAATCTCACAATCACTTCGCCAGCTCCCGCGTCCAAATGCGATGCTTCGCTGTATTCTGATTCGTCCAATCTCGTCTCCAAGCACTCCTTGACAGATCGTTGGGCATATTCCACTAGCCATCTCGACATTGACATGGGCCCACGCATTTCGGGCTCTCGTCGTCCTACATTTGGTCTCAACGGCCATGTACAAGGCTTCGTGCGAATCCGTGGCAGCCCCACCAATGTGAAAAGCCTGTCCGTCACTGTGCGTCAGCCCTTATCCAGCGTTGAAGACTAATCGAAGCTCCAATAGCTCCAGGCGCAGCTCGCCACCTCAGATGCACATCCCAGTTCTTATGGCCCTTCGTGTTCATCAACTCTCACGTCAAAGACGACCTGCTTGTATGACACCTCCTACGGGCTGCCACGACAGGACGGGTACAATTTCGAGTTTCATATCCCAGTCCAGGTCGAAGTCAATGGTGCGATGTGCCCTACACCGCCGTCGTTCTCTTTCTGGGATTGTGGCATGGGCTGCGATGTCACTTTCACTGTGAAAGTCAGCCTTCTTCGAAGACGCTACGGGTTTGAATACAACGAGTCGTAAGCCTTCTTCCTTTCACAGGACGAAACTGCTCACCGGTTTGGCAGGCGGGACGTGGACATATTATATCTCCCGAAATCATACTCGCCACAGGTTAGTCCTAGTCGTCCTGTAAAGCCTCGGCTTTCGAATGAAGGTTCTCGAGCATTATTCGTACGTTGCAAACTCTGTGATCTGAACAGTCCGGTGCTCATGATTCTTACCTGACAGGTATCGCCAGCGTCATATACGACATTTACATCGGGCGAAACTATTTCATTCGTGGCGGTTTCATCACGACCCTTCACAAGCACTTCGGGTCAACAAGCCAATGTCCGCATTACTCTATCCCGTCGGGTCGTACTGTGTCGCTCAGCGGGGAAGAGCAACCAGACATATGAAGTTCCCATCGCCGCCGGCGTCATTACATCTCAAGTTACTCGGGAGGATGGCTCAACGGTCATCGAAGGAAAGATAAAAGCAGGTAGTGCCAGTCGAGAGACGTCGTGGAATGCATCCGGTGCTGCGCGAGTGGAAGTAGGTACCCTTGAATTGTTTGAGGATCTGTTCCGAGTCACTGACTCGCTGCAGTACGTTCTCAAGCTCTCCGTCGACTCTCCGAAGAGAGGCTATCCGGTTCTCCAATGTGAACAGGTCATTCGACTCACAACGGACTCTTATGGAGCAGATGGAATGATGAGCCCAGCCTTTGACCTTCAGCAGCTCGCGCTACCGAGGTAGGTTACTGGTACAGAAGACCATGGTTAACATTGACGAAGCGTAGAGACGACTATGGTACATCAACGCGATTCACGGGAGTCTAAGAGGGATAGATAAACATTGTAGGGGGAAAGCAAGCGGCATTTGGAAGAAGCGAACGTCTAATGGATGTAATGCGAGTCTGACCCATTCAACAATACCATCACCATTCATCGATCTCCAGTTCAACCTACACGACAGTTATAAGTGCACAATCTTTCGGCTAATCAATCAAGGTATCTCACCGCTGAAATCGCACTTTCCAATCCTCGTTCTAGTAGTTCCAGAACTTCACGGACAACCGATGGTTTTTGTGAAGGACAGTTGAATCTGCTATTTTCATCCCATCCACCAATGCGCAAGAAGTCATCGCGCCCTAGTCGAGGGCGGGTCCTGGCCACCTCTTTCGCTTTGTATAATAGAGTAGGCAACCAATCATGCATCCATATAAGCGTGTTCTGCGATTCAGAAACCAGGTAGCAGTCCGATACCTCCAGGCAATATTTGCATATTGCTTTCCTAGACGACGATTGTCTTGAGTGCGGCGTGAAGCATTGTTCCATGCTGGGGAAATAGGAATTGACTTTGAGGTAGCTCTCCAACTGTTGCGTGTTTGAATTGTAGTGCGTTTCACACTGGAGAAAGCTAACAGCGGCATTCGAGGATCTCCTGAAGTAACTCAGAAGTGAATCGTAGTCTAGGACAGTGATCATGTTCAGTTCAGGAATTTGGCGTTTCGGAACTTCGTAGAGTCGTGTGCATAGCATTTCGTGGGCAGCAATGTGTGTCACGTCCTTCCACCTGTAGCTCCTAGCCATGGCAAACAACTTCAAAGGTAGCTCCTTCGGCCAATCCGACCGAATGATTAAGTTCCGTAGTCTCTTCTCCGCGTTTACCATGCTGTACTTCTTCAGTGCTGGCACTAGATCCCCGGTACCCATCGCTTCAAGAGTAGCGAAAATAGGAGTGGTTGTCGGGTAGCAGAGATGAAGGATAGCACATAACGTACGACAGTCTTCCGCAACGCGAAAAACAGGGAGCCCGCCTTCTATCTCATCGGGAGTACTGTCCGAGATTAGATTGGCAAAGAACGGGGAGTTAAGGATGAGGATGGCCGAGGTGACGCGGAGACTCATATCATCGGATGTGCGCATGATCAAGTCTTCGGTGAACGGGGATTCGAATGGAGCGCGTGTGGGAGGGGCTTGGGCCATGGGTGTGCAAGGAGTTGTGTAAGTACTAAATTGAGAGCAAAGTTCAGTACATGCCAGGAAGCGCTGATATCTGAGATGAGTTACCTTTGGCTAGTAGTACCAGCACAGTTCCTACATATGCTGTTAGCAGGGGATGCAAATTTTCTAGGCACACTTACCAAGGACTTCTTCAGTGGGAGGGAGAAGAGAAAGTATTTATGAAAGACTTACTATTCTGGTATGTTTTTATATCATGTCTTTCACGTCGATGCATAGACCAAGGGCAGGTTCTATGAAAGATTCAGAAGATTGTTTTCCATAAGGTCCAACACCAAATCCGGATGTCCCAGATCCTGGGTAGGTGTCGTTGTTGGAATGGAAAAGAAACGTCCTGTAGGTGTAGCGTCTGTATGTGTCTGAGTCGTTAATACATGGCCATGGCGCCACTTTTCCTCAAAGGAACGAGTCAAGCAAACAATGAATCTTACCAGCGTCGACTAAAACCCCCTAGTCTCGTCCGTTGAATTTATCAGCCATATTTGGTGAGTAAGACGGACAAAGGGCGTATCAAGCTGATGAAAAGAAGTGAAAGTTGAGTGAAAGAGTTCTTCACAAATCTCGACCGGCTGTAATTCGGGCCGGGACACCCGGCATTTTCCGCATGGCACTTTGCCACTAACCCTCATGCTTAGCCCTGCCTGCCACTCCGTTAATCTAGAATTTGACTGATTTTATACGAAACTTTCGAGACTTCACAGACCTCTATCGAAATGGAACCCAAAAGCAACGTCTCAGACTGGAACCATGCGTCCTGCAACGTGTTCAAAGTCACTTCGCGTGCGGCAGAGTTTTGCAGGTATACGACTTCTTATTTTGTATTATTCTCGATGCTCATCCATTGGATACGTATCATTAGTCCCGCGCGTGGCGCAACGTTAATCTGTATTTCGGCTCCCTGCCGAACGAACTCCCTCAGCACGGAGGAATCAATGTTGAAGTTGTCTCGTTGTCAACGTCAACAAACGATGTTGGTGCTGCTAGCTGACATGGTCAGCTGGGATCCTTTGAAGCGTCTCGCGACGAGGTCTGCGGGAAATACCAAGGCATACGAGCCGGTCATAATAACCTCACATCTGAATACAGATTGACTTCTGAATGTGTTGGGAGAAGTTCACGGATACTAACCTTGATATATAATCGCCATCGATGGGGATTCATGAACGCTAGACGAGGAAATTTTCATTCATGCGGTATGTAGCTTCGTCGAAAGGTGTATGCTAAGCACGAATCTGACATCAATATCAGAGTCTGAGAACAGTCGACGAAGACTGACCGGTGACCAGATGAGTTAGAACAGGGCACTCGGCCTTATTGAAGTTGACGAGTCGTTCACTTTAGACGAGGTGGGAAAAAAACCTTGCTTTCAAGTGCGCTTACAGATGCTGATGCAGAGCTGTACAGGGGCTCCATAGAAGGTAGGTACTCACAAACGTTTCCCATAATTCGGGATACTCAGGCGAAGCAAAGCTGATATTAGTGAAGCTTTGTTAATTTCCGCAAAAGCTTGTTTTGTAAGCATCACACGGCGGGCTCTGTCAAATAAGGAGGTGTCGAGTTTCCTCCACGCGCTTGACGGAGCGCCAAGTCCTCCCTTATAAACTTGGACGTGCTTTCGACGCCCTCAAACTGTTACCATCATGTCTCCCTTCAGCATTCGCGACTCCGAGGTAAGTATCATTTTTCCATCCCCCGCGTTATCTGGTCTTTGATTTCATAGATGTTCCCTACTTACTACGGGCTGCCCCACGAATATGGCTACGACCTCAGCTACTACACCCTCTCAGCCAACGGCGTCCTCCGCCCCTGGCGCCACTGGGCCTTCCTCGCTGAGATTACCGACGATCTGACGCTCGCTACTCCTGCCGTGGGCCAGGTTATCCGCATAGACGCCTTCAGTGGTTCGTTGAGCACTCCGTCCTTCGCGATTCCGTACTACGCTGTGAAAGACATGTCCGGGACGCCTCTTCATATCTCGTTCAAACTTGACAAGCTCGAGGAGGCTCAGTTTCATTCGAGCATCAAGAAGAGGTGTGTTCCGGGACACACGATCGTCAAGTATTGGGCTAAGCAACACGATTTCGCGATGGATATGAGCAGCGGGTTGAGGATTGAGAGCTTGAGTGGTGTCGAGGTATGTTCTTATTCAATCCGCATGTCTCAACTCAGGGACCCATATCTCTACTTGTAGGTTCTCGCGTGCAGCCTCGAGACTCTGCTTTCCGCAGACCCAGAGGCTGTTCTTAACTCCAAACGCTGCCAGAACTGTGACGCTGTCACGGCAGACGCCAAGTGTAGTCGATGCCATTGTTCGTGGTACTGTAACCGCGTCAGTCCTTGATTTCTTCAAGTAATTGATGACTGATGTATTACTCGATTGTCAATAGGACTGCCAAACTGCGCACTGGAAGGACCATAAGGAGACATGTGTCGCGCTTGGGCATGTACGGAAATGGTCGCAAAAGGATTGGCATTCGTTCAAGGGGTGGTGGCAGGACGTTGGTGCCATCTGATTCGCAATGAGATGATTCGGAGCGGAAGCGGATCAATAAATATTTGCGATACTGTAAGAAAGGATGTTGTACAAGTCGTTTTCAATCATACCTAGAATCATAGTGTCTTGTACTTTGTCATGCAGAAATTGACACCTCATCACCGCCGGGAATCTTTTCGCTAGTTTCGGTTAACACCTCCCGTTCGTCAAAGAACAAACGCTTGACGTAAACTTCCGACACCGTTGCTCGAATTTGGTACGACTCCAGCCTCTCTTTCTCTGGTATGCAATCGTCACACCAAAAATCTGACTGTGTCGTACTGCCTGGAACGGGAACAAGTTTCACGCGCATCCCCCAGAGAGGCGGGTCGTCGCCGCCAATTCTCCATTTGCCGCTCCATACCACGCGATCCAAGAATCCCAAAGATGGGTCCGTACCACTAACATTTGGGCGTTTGTGGTTCTTCTTATCAGCTGTCAAGAGCTTGCGCGTCCAATTGCCAGTCCATCCAAACGACATGATGTGCTCTGGATGAGACCAGCATCGTTCGACCTCGTCGCTCTCATACCCGTCCTGTTCATCAGCGAATTGGATATCTGGTTCCTTGATTATCAGCCTAGTATACCGGCTGGCATGGGCGGGGATGACCCCCTCCTGGGGCGTCCCTTCCCCAATTCGGTCGAATGGATGATTCAATTCCGCAGGATGGAGAAAGAGCAAAGGCGACTGATCATCCGGCTCATCGTGTAAGATAGCTGACCATGCGTCGCCGCTTGTCTCGCCAATGTAGGTGGACCGTTTGTAGATGAATGAGAATTGGTTGACGAGGCGGTAGACAAAGGCAGAGTCGGCTTCCGACCATGAAGAGGGTTGGTGAGGGAGGTCGGTGAATGGTGGAAGAGTGGGTTGCCATAGCCCTTTCTCAGACTCGTCAAATTCCTCCAAGTACTCCTCATCTGTGCCATCACCATAAAAGCATTTCGCTTCTCCGGTAAAGTAGACGGCAGAGAGTCGCAGTGGAACCGCGTTGTCAGGAAGTGTTTCAGATGATCTCTCCTGTTTCTTGGAAGACGCTGGCATTGACGTGTTAGACTTGTGGAGAGTCAGTGGGAAAACGTACCTTCGGCACCTTTGCCCTCTTTGGTAAGTGGAGAGCCAGCTCGTTTGCGCGTTTGTGCTGTCATGTCGACCATGTTGAAGAGGTTAGTCTGACGTCTCAGTTGTGTCATGGACGCGGAAGTATTACTTTTAGTCACAAGACATAGGAACGCCACATATCCGAGTGATCATCTGCGCAAGACTCCTAGATTCCACGAAGCGCCACGAAGAGGTGTGTGCCTCAGAGGATTGAACTTCGTCCAAGGTAGAGAGGAAAGTCTACCTGAACTCTTCGCGGCCCGAGCATGACTGTGCACAAGCATTGAACGCCGAACAGCGCCACGGATTCATATACTTCTTCAAGTCTACTGCGAGTCGCTTCTTACGCCCCAGGTACTTACCGAAGAACAGATAACTCTTTTCTGCAATGATTGAATGAAACTGGATGCATACAGTGCTACCCTAGTTGAGTTGATACAAGTTTGTGAGATCGTGCGCATCTGTGTAGTGATTACATATCTCGAATTCGGGATGAGGAGAAGGAAGGGGGCGTACACATCATCCTTTGGTCGCCGTATTTTAAACACTGCATGGATTTCACTGTCGCGACAAGGTCCGCATCCATCCAGAGCGTCTACCGTATCAACTCGAGGAAGAGCTCCAGGATTATGGAAACCTCAGCCTGCGTCCAGCCGTACTTTTTGCTCAACAATTTCACGTCCACCCGAGTCCGAAACTCTTCCATGAGACAATGCGAGTCAACCAAAAGCTTTGCCAACCGTGCTTCTGCATTCTCCATTATGTATTTTCTCAATGCAGGCACCAACACCCCAGATGACGTTAGCCTAAAGACACTGGAGGCGTCAATGTGGCCGGGGTAACAGAGCTGGAGAATGGCACACATGGTGTGGCAATCTTCTGCGGCGCGAAAGACGGGGAGGCCTTCCTCCACCTCATCCGGGACGGAATCGGAGAAGAGGGAGGCGAAGAAGTCTGAAGCGTATTCGAGGAAAAACTTCGTGACGTAGAAATGCGTATTATCGGATGCGCGGATGATCAAGTCGGCCTTTGCAGCCGAGTCGAACGGGCTGGGTACGACAAACGAGTCAGCCATGGTGGTAGATCGCAAGCTTGAAACGTGGTGATCTCGAGATAATCTACGTGAGAACGACATTGGGTCACGGGCTTGCATGGGAGCTGTTTATAATGCTAAACACCTAGAACATTCAAGAACAGAGAAGGAACGTGTCGCGAGCTACCTTCGACTTGCGGCAGGCCGGACTAGTCATCCCGACTTTGGACGAATGGTTCCCACATTTCGTTGTATATGCGGTGCCGAACCGTGCTGTAACATCGATCGTTAACGCGTTGTGAGACGAGTGAAAGTAGGTGAATGTTGAAAGGGTGCGGCGTCACCTGACGTGGCCCGCCCTGCTTGCCAGATTGGGCCGGATCCAGCTTCCTCATTGCCGCTATTGACCTTTGGTTAAGGTGGAGCAGAAAGCCTACCCGAACAGTCTGAACTCTTTGCGATCTGAGCTTGATTGTGCACAAGCACATTGAACGACGCCACACCTTCATATCACTTCTTCAAGGAAAGTTCACTGCCACAATTTACTATTGCCGCCTGGTACGTATGCGAGACGTTTATAATGCCACACTAAGAAATCTTCTTTACCATCCTTCAATCTCCAACTTGACCTGCATATGCAATGTGAGAGCTTGAATGTGGATCGGGGGCCAGAAACTTACAGAAGAAAGTACATGTTCCAATTCCTTGTCTAATAGCTTGACGATTGCTAGCATGTTAGCGCGCGTCTCCCCAAAGCATACATCGGCATCGTCAAGCTTTCGCAGTATAACTGGTTCTTCCAAAAGAATGACGCCTGGACGCTCTTGAACTATCCATTTAACGTCGCATACAAGATGAAAAAACCAATCATGCATCCACATATAATCCCCTTTCGATGTGTAAATTTGTGTCTCGAGGATGTGCGAGCACCAAAAACATTCTTGGACACTCGTCGGGAGTACTTTGGTGCGTTTGATCGTATGGGCACTTTCGGACAAGAAAGGCTCCCTGAGAGAGATAACTTTGAATCGATACAATTTGGACCCACAGACCTGCCAGCCGAAAGTATTGGAGGCAGCGTCACTGCAACGATAGAAATAGTCTATAAGGCATTGATAATCCAAGGCGCTGATCATTCCCAGCTCGGGGACGGGCTTTTGGTCACGAATTGGGGTGCGCAACGTCCCCCGCGCGGCCAAGAGCCCGACCGCTTTCCAGCCGTACCTCCTAGCTATAGCAAAAGTTTTCAACGCCTCCTTCCTCGGCCAATCGGACACGAGTATCAACTTTTCCAGCCGTGCCTCAGCATTCTCCATCATGTACTTTCGCAAAGCGGGCACTAGCGTTCCAGAAAACGCGGGCTCGAGAGCATGAGAGGGGGGAATCTCCACGGGATAGCAGAGATAGAGTATGGCAAGGAAAGTGTGACAGTCTTCGGCGGCGCGAAAGACGGGGAGTGCGTCCTCTGTCTCTTCCGGGGTGCTATCGGAGAAAAGGTTGACAAAAAAATCGGAATCATATTCGAGGAAGGACTTGGTGACGTAGAAGCGCGTATTATCAGACGCGCGGATTATCAAGTCCGCCTTGGAAGGCGAGTTGAATGGGCTGGGTACGAGGAATGTTTTGGGACTGGCAGTCACCATGGTGGTAGGTCGCAAGCTTGAATCGGGACGATCTTGAGATAATCTACGTGAGAATACCTGGTAACGTCATTCAGTCACCTGTACTTCAGCTACTTGTAGCTGAGAAGCTCACCCCAGATTGAAGCCGAACGAGTCAGCGGTAAGGAGCGTCGAGCTGCAGTCCAGTTGACTTGGACTAGGCCGCATCGTACAGATGTTCGGGGCATGGTCCTGAGTTGACATGGGGAAGGTGGCGTGGATCCACGACAGCATCCATCTTTAGAGCTACGATTGTGGTGATTAAACGGCGTAAGGTCCCAAGTGGCATTGCCAGCACTACGATTGGTTAAAAATGTAGCATTCGCTTGGCGTACGGAGTGTAATGAAGCCATTGTCGTAACGTCATTATCGCCAACAAACCATCTGTGGCGTTGACTATCTGTGGAGGACTGCAAGCCGAGGGGTCATTTGTATCGAAAAATTCGTGTATCAGGTCTGCAGATTATCCAGATAACAGCCCATCCACTGTAGGCCATACGAGGGGTTTCTCCTTCAACCGCTAGCGTTTGTGCAAGCGAGTTCTTTTTTAGGAGTACTGGGGACCATGATGCGGGCGGGGGCGGCGGCAACAGGGTGGAGTGCGCCGTGCCCTATCTCGGCGTCGAAAAGTCTGTCATGTTGCCCTTGACGGCTCCTAAGAGCACCGAAGGGAGGCGGGCAACTAAGCAGCTGGTGGTGGACGGTGTGGCCATGATCGAAAACTGATCGAAAAGGCACGACGGCACGTGCCGCCCTGTTTGCCAAATTAAGCCGAACTCGGATTTCTCTTCTTCCACCATGTTATTACTGTTAGCCAAGGCGATATCCATCCCCAAGCGGATCGCCCGCCTCACCGTCCGAATGGTCTATGTCGTTCCTTTGTACTGCCTGATTTTCCTTCTGTTCGGCATGGCCCTCGGCTTCCTTTTCCTGCGCATGGCTGGCCTGCTCATCAAGGCCTACTTCACCTGGACGCGCATCGAGATCAGAAAGCGCGAGCACAGCGCGATGGTCAAGCGCGCCGCAGACGAGCTGCGGCAGCTGAGGATGCAGGGCGGCGAAGAGCGCGAGCAAGAGATGGCGCTCGCGCTCGCGCAGATGGACAAACTGGACGAGTTCAGTGAGGTCTACATCGACGTGGATCGGCAGCTCCGGCAGATGGTGCACGATACCCTGGGGATGCCGAGGCTGATTTGGCAGCAGCTCGAGGCGGCCCGTGTTAGGGCGACCCAGCAAGCTAGTGAGTTTTCGTCCGATACTGACGTGATAATATATCTAAACGCGTTTCGAAGATGCGCAAACGACGTAAAAAGTCTTGGTCTGTATAAAAGCACCTTGTTCAACTCTTCGCTGACTGCTTTCAGCCCAAATTTCCTTCCTTTATACCGCCATGTCATAGAGAGATGGCCCCACCTTGCTCAGATCTTGTACCACTCCAAGCCACTTGGGCTTGGCCTCCCAGTCTTCTCAGCACCTATTCGCACTGGCTCTGTATCAAAGCCTGGGCCGCGTGGTCCCGCATCTCGAATCCCTCTTTCCAACACATTTGCTTTCGCCATGATATGGCTTTCTTGCGCTGGTTTGTTGGCGAACAGTGTCGCAGAGGTCTTGTAAGGATTGTGGCATTCTGTTGTTGGGAAGGGTTAACTGTACTGCATTTAATCGAACTATGATTCCTACCATCCTCGTTGAACCGAGCAAATGATTGGTTGCGTATGTCTTTCTTGCACTTGATTTGAACTTGACATTGACCAGTTCATATAAATTAGAGCCTGAAACTGTTGCAATTTGGAGGTCCTATTCTTCTTGAAGCACCCCAAATTTACGGATACTTTTCACCACTGTCAGCCTACACTCATCCAAGAAATTCTGAGGATCCAGGATGATACCACACCCACCACTATCACTAATTTCCCAATGCAATTCTTTTTTGGCAGGGACCCCTTTAGCCTACTTCATCCTTTCTCCATCCTTCTTGGGAGTTGAGTCGGAAATGCTTTCAGGCGCCGGATCCAACTTCAGCTCAACTGCTCTTGAATCGGCTTCCTTATCTCCATTGGCCATTTCACGCACTTGATGTTGGACTACTCGACAATTGCAGCTGGCGCGCGTCGACCTTGTCGCAACATTCCGCTGGCCCACCAGATACGGCGCGCCCGTGCCTTCCTCCGCCCACCCGACTCGGTTGAGAACCCGTACCAGAGCGAGGTGTTCGACGAGGACACTGCCAATCGAAACGTGTCCGTATCCAATGAACAAGCCCTCCCCCTCATTCGTGTTATGCACCTGAGAAGCAGGACAGGTTGTCAGTCGATACTATCGCGTCGTACTTTGCGATTATGCGGCTGGCATGGCCTTGCAGTATGAGAGTGGATAGACGCAGGGCTTTGTCGATGCGTGTGCACGGTACCGTTAGCCGCCTAGCGTTAGCGGCGCTTTGCTAGTATCATAGACGTGCAAAAAGGCGGCCGACTGTTGGCATCTGACTGATCGGCTCCGCTTTTGGAGAAGGTGAAAGAATTTGGGAATTCTGAAAGTCCTTCTTTTCTAACAAATGTTTGACAGGATGTCAGCGCCGATCCTCCAGGGTCTTCGAATTGAAGAGAAGCTCGTTGACCACGAGGGTTCCGGCGAGCCAACGCTTCATGCCTTGCACGAATCTTGTACTATTCTGGGCGTCATTCGGTCTTCGTCCTCCAATCCGTTCACCGGCTAAACCGACTTCTAATATGAGTACCCACGACAGTAATAGGGGAAAGCCGCAACGGTACACGAAGAAGGACGCGTTGTACAAGGACTCCTCATGGTGGCGAATGACGGAATTGAAGGCGGTCTCGCAGCGCCGTTTTTTATAGCGCGGTCACGTATCACGCATTCGCACGAATGTCATTGTCATCGATAGGCAATCTCTCCCTCTTACAGCCATGGCACCACCTCAGCTGAAATCGCCAACAACTCTCATACATGATATATTTGAATCCTCCAGTTCAGATACCGATCTCATCGTTCGAACGTCTGATAACGTTCGTCTCTATGTCACCAAATTCTTCTTAACCTACCATTCCCAATTCTTCGCCAAC